>JAZGTJ010018137.1:0-11604 GCA_036877575.1 Botia almorhae | reverse complement strand
TTATTCCCAGTGCCCATTCTATGTGCACAGGTCATGTGACTGTGAAATGACTTTAAAGCACAGCTTAACAGCACAGACCATTACGATGTTAATTTTATCAGGCAGTAAACAGGGAAACACATGCCTGTGTTGTGTCTATAGCCTATTAAGATAATCTGCAGTTAAATACGAAGTCTGTCTTTTAGCATTCAACACTTCAGGCTGACTCAAATTAACTGCATGTTTAACAGCCTCTGCTTCACAGTCATCTGCTAGTTAAACAGCGTTAAGGAGGCGGGCCTGTTCGCACAAGGCTAAACTGGAACCTGAAAAGTAAAGTTAGTTATTTTCTTCAGCTAAACGTTCTGTAATTACAGTAACTGTGATAGGAGGGGAATGCACAGGCAGGTAGAGGCCAAAATCATGTTGTTATGGGATCAGCCCACAATAATAGGTTTTGGTATAATTATCACATTGCAGCCGAAAACAACATGGATTGTAATAAAACCCCTGCCATTTCTCTGGAAGAACGCTGAAAGAAAACTCATGACAGAACGTTGCATTCCCACAGAATCACAACGGATGAATCAAAGTCAAAAGTCTGCACACAATTAGCAAACGATGGGAAAACAATGTTCCTTTTCGAGCTATTCGAAAAGCTTGCCGAAGACTTCTAAAGTCAACGTACTAGCTGAAGTATTTGGCTCTGAGGCTGGAATGCTGCTGCGGGTATTCGAGGAACACAAAACCTCCAGTCATTAAGACTATGAATTGTAGAGGTATGCTGAAAGGTTGTAGTGTATTACACACCTCCACGGACAGATGGGAAGTCAGCTAAGTAGTGAGTGAAGTATTTATGACACCTTCTCGGCGACAGGTGTTTAGATCCACTAACTCACTCAACTTGCCAGTTTAACAGGACCTGTTGGATTTCCACAAATAAAGCAGTTATTTCATCTCATCTCGATGTAATCCTTGGCACAGATGCACATGGTTTATATTTAATCTAGTATTATCCAGCAAAAAACCTGCCAAAGTGTTTTAGCATCTACGGCCAAGCAGGTCCGGCCTCAAACGACCCCTTGCCAACATTCTGCGGACATGTTCCATGACAGACGAAAGATGACAGACGAAAATCAATACAGAACATTTAAATAACGCTAATAATACATCTGGAAACAATGTCAAGCACCATTCCATCACCACAGATCTTCTAAATCAGCATGCAAACACTTGCGGTCTAGCATGGGTTGAAAGAGAAAGACCCACCCACCTGCAGGATACATGGTAAAAGGGGTGAGCAGGCTGAGGTTGGTGGTGGTTGGAGTATTCTGACTGGTTCCACATGGCTTCCTGTTTCATCCAAACAGCTCCAGGTAATGAACGAACGTCCAGCTGAACGTTTAGACGGCCGACACTTAGAGAAAGTCCCGTTCTCTTGCTTTCATTTTAACAGCAGAGAGAAACTGAAAAACAGGCGAAGTGAGGAAAACACTCTTGAGAGAGTAAAAGGGAAAGAACCGAGAGAGGAACCACGCTCGAGACTAATGCAATAGTTCCAGTTTTCTAAATCTCATCCATCTCTCAGCAGAGAGTAGAGCAGTTGAGAGGTGTCAGAGCTCCATAACAACCGAAACACAGAACAGGAAAAGCAAGACGGTTCTGGAAAGGCATAAACATGGTGGTTTTGCGGTTATCTGTGTGGTATCTCCTACCACAGACGCTCCTGATTCCCCATCGGCTCACGCAGTAACCAGCCTGCGCACACACACACCAGTCCTCTGCCGTGACGTACCACTGCACACACATTCGCAGAGAGGAAGGGAGGGGTGGAGAGACTGAACCTGCTTTTTTAAATCTCTGCCTGCCTCTCTCACTGGCAGGATGTGCAGTGGTGTGCAGGGACACACCGGGCACAGGAAGGAAAATATATGTCATGAGTGACAGAAAGTGAGTGAGCGAGAGAGAGAGAAAGAGAGAGAGAAAGAGAGGCTTGGAACTATCAGTAACTAATTATTTAAATAAAGGCTAATGGTGTTTCTGTATCTGCTCAGAAAATTCCAGCATTCCAAAAGTAAAGTCATGTGACGCTGGCTAAATTGTCTTTTCTTTCTGTTCAATGTTTCTCTTGCTGCTCAATGTATCCCACAATCCTGTGCGTGTGGTTCGGCCTTTAAAGGGAAATTATAAAATTATAAAAGAACTGCATCGGTAAGGAAACTATGAGGGGTATTATAATTCATTCAGTCATACTGAGCTTCATGTTGGCCTTAGGAACGTTCATTTCAGTCTTCCCTGGGGTGGAATGTGATTGGTTGAATTTATGTGAATGATCCAAGATGCAGAGATTCAAATAGAAAATGAATACTGCAGAAAGTATATTATAGTCTGTCCCAGACAAGCCTGAAAGGATTTGATCAGCACAAAAGACTGTATTAATGTCTATACAGTATTAATGTCTGCTTTGTCTTTGTTTTCACAACCAAAGGATTGGATCTTAAAGAAATAATTCGGCAAAAACAATTGTCCTCAATTATACACCCACATGTTGTTCCAATTGTGCCATTTTTGCAGAACACAAAGAAATGTGCAGGATGTCTGTTTTTATCACAATAGCAACTGGGACAAGAAAAAAAAAACAATGAAAACAGTCTATCGACTCGTGTGCTAATTCAACTACAACACCAGGTTTGGCCAGCAATCAATGATAAGATGCGAGAACCATTGCTGCTAACATTATTGATGGCAAACTCGCCTCACACTTGAACCGATTGACTAAAACGGAAGAATTTCGGTCAATTTTGAAAAAGTGGTTGTTTAATTAAAACACTTATGGCACAGAGTTTTTTATATTTAGATGACACTGGATTGAAGGTGGATGGTGAATAAGAGGTTCTTGCACTAAAATACCAGAAACAAATGAAACAAAAAGGTTCTATGTATGTTAACGGTTCTGTATTGAACCATACAACCAAAAATGGTTCTTCTGTTGCATTGTGAGTCTATGGTGCAACTTTTAGTGATTTCACCCTTCTATAATCATCACTACTAACAATCACTATGATGTAAGATTTTGCACGTGGTTGTGCTTAAATTTAAATGTGCCAATGTTATCGGCTGCAGAGTGTGTGTGATTAGTGACGCGCATGCAGCTTATCTGCAGCATGCGGCAGTCTGCATTACACACACGCTTAAAGTCGGGGGGACGTCTTGCCTGATGGCTGAGGGTTTGGCCTATAAATGTTCTCACCACCTGTTTCCTTCTATGTATCGGGATAGAAACCCACAAAACACAGTTATGACCTTGTCTTAAATATTCTGGTACTTTGAAGTCATGACAGACTAGCAGACAAGTGCAGGCTAGCAAAATATTATATAAACATACACACACATATGTATATATATCTTTACTGTCTCTGTCTGAAGAGAATCTATGAACCAGACACCGTACCCTAGATCTCAGCAGGATTTCACAATTAATATATGCTACTACAAGACAGCATGCAGGTCTTAGCCACACTGTTCATGTTCAATAATAATGTTCATGAAGGGTACAAGACATAGAGACCTATAACTAAAGGCACCTCTGCTAACTGCTTTGATAGAACAAACCAAATGAGAAAGCTCTTGCGATTTTGATTTATATAAGTAACCCACATTAAGATTAATTACATTACATTTATGCATTTTATTTAGACGCTTTTATCCAAAGTGACTTACTGCATTTTTATTAGTATGCGTGTTCCATTGCAATCCAGCTGAACTCCAAAACAATTTACTACCCAATTGCAGTTTTTCAAAAGCTATGAAGGCCATCTATTATTGTTTTCCTAAAATTATACTCTCTCAATTACACTATATTGTACTTGTTTTCAATATCTAATAGTCAATTGATGCCTATTCCTGCCACGATCACTAGAAAATGTACACAAACATTTCTCTTAACCAAAATTCAGTTTACTAACAGCACCATATTAACTCTGCCAGACAAACAGCACCAACTTTTGTAAATGAATGCACAATCTATAAAAACCTTTATGTTACACATAAAAGCAGGCATGTTTGCTTTCGAAAAAAAGGACAATGGCTTAATTTAAATACACATGGCCTAGTTCTTTATCAGCACAGACAGTATCTGGTTAAACTGGATTTTGGGTGGTTAATAAATATACGCTAAAAAACCTCACACAAAAGTGCCACAACTCTTTAGCGAATCCACCACTGTATCATATGTATCGAACAATCTAAGCTCGTTAATATTAATACTTTCTTCTGCAGGGTAAATAAAATACATAATCCAGGATTCCATCGGTGTGTGTGTGTGTGTGTCTGTAAATGTATTTTACATAACGGCCATGAAAAATGCAAGCGCGCAAAGCGATGAAAAGCAAATGTCTAGACTTTTCAAGCTGTTAAATATTAAACCAGTCAATCATGGCCTCACATTAAACTCTATTGACCTTCATTACCTCCTAACAGACAGTCACTGACCTAGCTTAAATAAAGATGAGACATTTAAAAGTGATGGAGGGTCCAGGTTAAAACATTGAAGATTCATTTTTAACTATATGTAGGTGGATGAAGCACCTACAAGGTTTGGGACGTCACGGGCTAAGATTAGAGTAACGATCACATTTAAGGGTGTATGTGGGAAAAAGTGCCTATAGTGCAAGTCAACTTTCTGCATGACATGCTTTAAAAAGACATATGATTCCTATTTCATTTGACAACCAGGTTAGGTCACAAGAGCTGTTGATTTAACAAAGGTACAAACAGACCAAACGGCTCCAGACATGCTGCACTGGTCTGAAATGAATACCCAAATACATACTGTATGCTGTGGCACAAACTATAATTATAGCAGTTAGACACTGAACTAAATGAGACACTGTGTCTTTAAATAATGAACAGGAGTGCCAAGCTGCAGTTTATCTCCCCTAACAGCAGAATAATGACACAGGCAGCATTGCACAAGTTTGTGCAGAATCTACAGTACCTAATCGACCAATAGAACATGTGGCTTTCACATGCAGCTTAATAAAAACTCCCGAACAATCGAATCAAAGCATTATTCACACATTCATTTTAAAGCACTGAGGATGTGTACCTGTCTATCCCAAAGATGGCACTGTTTGTCCTCGGCGAGTCAAACTTCTGTCGGACCAGAACCGTTTCATGATCCGGGTCGCGTTCACAACCACAGCAGTTCCCCATTCTGAGTCACAACAGTGCCGACCCTGCGCAGTCTCCTGCCTCACCTCTTCTCTGTCCCTGCCAGGGCAGGACACACGATCTGATGCAGGACTCAGATGCCAATGCTAATGTTTGCTGTGAGGGCACCGGGGGGTTCGGCTAGCTAACGCCTCCTGTTGTCACAAAGCATGCCATTAGCTAGCTGCTCCTCAATTCCTCCTTTGTCCCGTCATCCAAAGCAAACGCTCTGTCCTGCAGGATCTGGTATGATGGAGTGTTTCAGCGTTCCATATGCATGCATGCTGTGAGAGAGACTGCATAGAAGGACTCTCCCCTGATAGGGCGGTTTAGGCGTTTCAGGTGCGGCGTTTCCGAGCGTTAAATATATTTGACTGAATGCTGACTGCATTTATTTTAACATAAGCAATTTTGTGCCCACACTCTGGGCTGTTTATGGAATGCGTCTTGTGCAATTAATGCTGCGCTATAACCATCTGCAGAAAATATGCAATATTTGTGACCAAAGAGGCACGAAACCAGCACAGCAATGTAGGAATTCAGTTGCTCGGGACAGCAGTCAATTATACAGTTTACTGGGGGGTACACAAAACTGTGACAGCAGAATGCCTTAACTGACCAATCAGAATTAAGTATTACAGAGTGATGTGTAATAGTGAATTGAATGTAATTTCGTTCCGGAAAACCACAGTAATAAAACTGAAAGCACACGGGTAACGCTAACCACAGAGTACTTTTCTTGATTTCTCACTGACTGCCATGATGTATTGACAAACAAGAACGAGACAGAGATAGAGTATGTCTTTAGTCCAGAAGTTTTCTGGAAGTTTTCAGTCAAGAAGTGACCTCCTGCGGTTAGGAGGAGAGTGTGAGATCCTGCAGTGCAGTTAGAGTGTGGTAAGTGCCCTACGCCAGCATTACCTATGGGACAAGGTGCACTGGATGAGAAAGATCTTCTAATCAGACACTCTCACTCTCTCTGAAGGTCATTTAAGCTGGCAGTCGGTCACACCTGTCATGAACCGCTTTGACAACGAAATTCTGCAACAAAATTACACTGCGGTCGAGTAGTCTGATGGCTTCTTTAATCCCAAACAAGGTAAAGTTGTTACATTTATTTAGCATTAGCCTGGCAGAGATCTGTCAACAAGAAACAGTTGTGCAATTTTAACACTACCGTGTTGTATGTATAAAATAAGAGTTGTATGATTTTTGAAGCTTTAAAAAAAATTGAACATTTTTAATACAGAGTAAAAACAATGATCAACGAACAAAGTAGGCCTTTGTTTTGCATAACTACCCACAGAGAAACCAGGCGGGTCAACCAATGAAAAAAATCAATACAATGCAAAGTAAGCAGCTTTTTAAAAGCTAGTTTTAGACAATTTTGTAAAGAAATAAGAGTAGTACTAAATAAATAGCAGTTTAACAGTTTAAGCAGAATAAGCACTAAAGACTCAACACCAACACCATCCTTCTATAATATTTTTACAGCAGTTAAAATATCGCTACTATATTTATGAGATTATGGTGTTTTAGGAAAAACTTGTTCTCACAAGTATAATATGGCATATATTATCATGATTGTCACACACAGAAGAAAAAGCTTTGCAAACTTGCGTTCTTGCATGATTACATACCCACTGATGTTGTCAGATGTTGATCATTTGACAGAGCTTTTAGTTGCTAAGTTACCAGAATTCAATAAAGCCGAGTTCCAACCAAAACACTCATATACGTTCCAATAAAGCCTGTCCCTTACAATGACTTCTATGTAAGGAATAGAAAGTAATGTGTTGATGAAAACTGTGAGTCAGTCACACATAATACTGAACTCTCAATGCTAACACTGTCTCTTTAGCACCAGTAGCTTTTTAGTCAATATAGAATATGGTCTTAGATTTTATTATCATGACAGAATACAGAACAGCTATATTCCACCAATGCTAGTCTGTTGTGCAAGATATTTGTGGATTGTAACATCCTGGGTTCTGTCCAAATCCAGTAAATTACAGTTTGAATGTCTAGCAAATAGTGTAATATTAGTCAGGCCCCAATGCGTAAAACTGGCAAGCATATCAGTAAACAACACTTATCAAATTAATTTTAATTTGTGAGGTAATTAGTGGCCAGAAAGCAATATTCAGAGGGACTAGAATCCGAACGACAATAACAGAAATGATCCAATCACAGAAGCCACAGCTGAGAGAGGGAGAGATAGAGAGCAATATTCTCTCTCAAGGACACCCTGAGGTACACATGGAAGAAGCAAATACAGTCC
Source organism: Botia almorhae (assembly GCA_036877575.1). Taxonomy (NCBI): domain Eukaryota; kingdom Metazoa; phylum Chordata; class Actinopteri; order Cypriniformes; family Botiidae; genus Botia; species Botia almorhae. Next base: position 4,133 of record JAZGTJ010018137.1, on the reverse strand, counting down.
ACAGAAGAAGCACACACATCCACAGACTTTGTGTCTCTCTTTGATCGTTGCACTATAGCAACAACATAATTACATATTTATTTCAAACTCATTCTAACAAAACAATCAGAAACTGTGCATTATTCAAAGCAGTTGTAGATTTTGAAACTGCAAGAAAAGGGAAAACCAGACAGTTACCAACCACTGCTGATAATCTGAAAATGACCAAATATCAGCCTATCACTCATGATAACTATAATGGAAGCTGGTGTGCTCGCTACACGGGTGTTGAATGAGGGGTTTGTAATGGGGGATGCAGATCCAATGACTCAGAGTAAGGCAGGTGGTCGCAGGTTAAGTGTCAGTCTTGCAACATCGCTCTGTAACTAGATCTTTGCATTTGGGAAACCGGTTCTCCCGGAGAGAGATACAATACTGGATTTATGGCAGCGGTGACAGAACACAATATGCTGTGCTCCATCAGGCACTGCCAGAGTTTCTCTATTTTCACGGCTCGTCGCTCGACCACACACTCCTATTATGAGCTAACTGGTGAGGAGGCGGATGCTTCATCACATCCCCCTCCAAGGATCACTGGTCATCATTATTTGACATCTCCTTCCCTAGAACAGGGAATGAAAGGGTCCAGGACCCAATAATTGGAAGGTGGGTGGATCATTAGTCTCAATACAAGCTAAATCTACAGACACAAAAGGGCTGTGCAACAGACCCTAACAGACAATACAACTACTATCCGTTAATTGAACGTTAATTTACGTTAACTTAATTGCTCGACTCACATTTTGTATTTCAGTTTGTTGTTGTATGGTAAGGGCTTGAGTGAGTGATTTTTTTTTTAAATGGTGAGAATTACAAATATTGCAAACATGACCAATTTAGAGGCTAATGCTTTGTTTACACATACAGCAATTTTATTTCTGGAGATCGCCCATGAGGTGAATTAATGGTTGCAGTGGGCGTTTCCACTGACTGCTGGTTTGCTCTAATAGTATTGGTGGGCTGCACAACTATCCATAGCTTTTGATTATCAGAATGTAAATGTGTTGGCAAAAAGATGTTGATTCTACAGGGGAACGTGTTTGTTTATTAACAAATGTTAACAGTTCATAGACATAGTAGATATAGTAGCCAGACCTTCTCGGTGTTTATGAACGGACATGAAATCAGACTCAACCAATCAAATTATAAATCATTAGTATAAACTTACCATTGTGAACCATGGTAAGATAAGTAGATTGTGTTGAACACTTATATGTCATGTACTTCAATAACTGATTTTTGTTTTTTTTTGATGAGAAAAGTTACAGATTGCAGCTTTAAATAGATGTGCTCAGTAATGACATATGAAACTAAAAACGCACCGATTTGTTGCTGTAATGTTGCAATGATGTGCTGTAGTAAAAGCGCTATATAAATAAAGCTGAATTGAATTGAACTGCTATTGACGAATTCGTTTGACTTTCATTTCTTTACGTAAATGCCCCTTGAACTTGCTTACTGCTATACTTGTTATATGCATCAGTATACTGGGATGAGTAAGGGATCCCTGTAGCACATTCCATGCGTCATACTGTTCCAAACATGCATAAATATGCCACTGAGTGGATGAAAACATTTACAGTATCTATTCTCGGTAAAACCATAAACCTGATACAACCGCATGAATTCATGTTAGATTACCATCTTGTGTAACATCTTGAGCATTTGGAGTTTTGAATATACTGTATGTAATACTGTATGTAAGCACAAATATACTGTATGTAATACTGTATGTAATACTGTATGTAAGCACAAATATACTGTATGTAATACTGTATGTAAGCACAAATATACTGTATGTAATACTGTATGTAATACTGTATGTAAGCACAAATATACTGTATGTAAGCGCATACAGAGAACAAAGAAATCAGTCCACATAATCACACATTCAGTCAGGTGAGTTCCAGTACTTTAGGAAGTCACTATTACTGTACATCCTATTTATCCTTATTTAACAAGCTCCACCCATAACCAGATCCTCATGCATGTTACGTGACGCAAAATGATGTATTTTTGGACTGGTCAGCAAATACATTACAGTAATGCAGACGAAGGTGTAATCTGACCATCTTTTGCTCTTTAACCACACGCTCTCAGTAAGACTCTCATTCCCACGCTCAGCATCGCAGGTATTATCTATAATGATCAAATGTCATTCGTACATCATCAGAATGGTCAAAGCTTTGTGCTGATCTACACAAAATATCGACAACAATCTGGCCTAGAGAGCTGACTGCCCAGACAGTATTTTGGAGAATCACAGACAGCCAATGTAATACGATAATATCACATTCAAACAGGCATGTACACTTGTTCCTTAGACTTTGTACTTCAATGCCTTTTTACAATACGTCAGGACGATAACTATGCTACAAGGGAAATAAAAACTAACCTCCACTATAACTCTCATCATAGATAAATCTTTCCTGAGTCTAGAACAGCCGTAATGAGCTCTTTTAATAACAGCAATGCCATGCACACGACCAATTCACCTGTAATATACTGCATTATAAAGTCGCTCTATAATGACGAAAACACATCCACTTACTCAATAAAGAAACACGCTCCTTCCTTAGTAAACCCTTCTTCCCATCCCGTGGGTAGATCTAAGATCAGAAAAAATAACAGGTTCACAAAACTTTTACTCTTCCGTTTTTTGACGCATACGTAACACGAAATAACACACAAGAAGCGAAATCGTGGGAGCTATACGAAAGCACATAAATACGTACCGGACCGAATCATGTGTCCGGAACTGACCGATTCACCGGTTCGGGGATGAAGCCAAGTAGTGGTGCGCGTCTCATCGCTGGTAGGAAAACAAACCACCTGTTAGCGATGCAATACGCTGTGGAGGACTCAAAGGGTTAGAGCAACACATTCTTTTAATTGCAATAATTAATATATATTCTCACTCAATGAAAAACACCCTGCCGTCTTTGCAGACCCCATAAGACCAGTTCTCAGGTAAAGTGTCCCGCCGGAGCGGCGCCGCCATTATTCCCGTGTAAAGTCCCGTCTACCTCATGTTCCCCACTAGCTGTCTTCTCTCCTTAGCGATCACGGCTCGGGCAACAGACGATTAAAGGGGAGGGCTAACTTTGTATTATATGGTTTGTCTTTTAGCCGACAGAAAAGATGCATACATACATACATACATACATACATATATATATATAAAGACCTAAAACGATGATCATTTGTTCAACGATCAATGTTTATTATTATTGATCCCTAATGATGATCAGTGGTCTTGAGATATCGTAAAATATAATAATAATAACAATAACAATAAATAATAATAATGTGTCGAGTTTTTGTCAACCACAAATGATGTCGTCAGATTTTGTCAACACTTGTTTGTATGTTTTATTACAATAATTAGAGGGTGTATTTTCCTGTCAAAGTATTTATTTATTTATTTGAGTGTAATATGCCGGGTTGCCAGATCAGTGTGAAAGCAGCATAACACATTACGTCTTCAACATGGGACATCCCCAATAAAGCCAACGTAATACTCAAACTCACAAAATTACATTAATGCTAAAATGACTAAATGGATTTAGAGTCATGATGTATTTTTATTGCTGTACGTTAACTGTATCTGTAGCATCACCAAACATTAACAAAATACCTGACAAAATGGCATAAATTAACGCGATCATTGAAATATTCTTTACAAGCTAAAAAACACATTGCATTTCAGCTTGCACGGGCGCGAGCCCATATTGCGCGGGTGGACATGGCTGTCGTCTTATACTGACACCTAGCGGCGTCACGCAACAGCAAATGTTTTCAGTTACTGGTTTCCAATATATCCACTTTATTTATCGAAATAAAATGCGGGCTGCTGTTGGCACCATGAAGCGTCTCGCTCGTAAAATATAACAGATTTTAAACCATTCTATTAATATGACTGTATCTCAAATTACTATACATGATTTTATACGTATTTTAAAAAAGTATCATTTATTTCTTTATATGTAGCGATTTTTAACGACAAAGGGAATAATTGCACATAGTTTTAATACAAAGTAAGTGATGTTGCTCAATTATGACTTTATATATGTGTTACCGTAACTAAACATTTT
>JAZGTJ010018136.1:0-11605 GCA_036877575.1 Botia almorhae | reverse complement strand
GTGGGTGTCCAGCTAAAAATTTTAGGTTGCAAGAACATTCACGTAATGTTTGTAACAAATGTATTAAAAACATTAAAACGCTATTTTGAAAGTTCTAGAAACATTAAAAATGTACTTTTCTAGACATTCCATTAACGTTATTGCTTGGATATATAATGTTATTTTTGAATGTTACAAATATTTTTGGATTCTGTAGCTTTTTTAAAAATTCTACTAAATATTTAAAAATAAAGTTTTTGATGCATGATATATAACGTTAAAAAGTTCTATTAACATGACCGCAATAATGTTTAATAACTGTGAGAGAACTGTTCGAGAATGTTAGCCAATGTTCTGAGACACTTCCTGTTAGCTGGGCTTTCCTGTAGCTCAGTGGTTAGAGCATGGCGTTAACAAAACCAAGGGCATGGGCATTCGATCCCAGGGATTGCACATACTTAGAAACAATGTATAGTGTAATGTAATGTAAGTCGCATTGGATAAAAGCGTCTGCCAAATGCATAAAATGTAAATGTAAAAAAAAATGTGTTCGCTTTAAGGGGGGTGGGAAATGTCAGCCTAAACGTTCTCATCTCTTGGATGTTGTCCAGGTCTAATTTAATGAGGAAAAACACACGTTTTTGTGCAGAAGGTTCTGTGAGACCTAAAACCTGAGAGTCTCTGTGTCTGACCAGTGTCTTGAAAATGACCTGTGCCTTGCGGAATATTTCTTTTTGAAAAACTGTTGCGAAAATTTCACAGTTATGATGAATTTTCTCTCCATAAAATGAGGCAATACGCTCATCCTTACACAAAAACACCCCCTAAATTGACGTAAAACAGACCCAACAGTTAAACGCACCAAAAAACAGAATTTCTTGACTTTTTGGGTGACCGTAATGAGTCATGGTGAGAGTCTGTGTGTGCGTGTGTGAGTGTTTGTGTGTGTGATGAAGACAGAGAGAGGTCACAGCGTTACAGAGGGAATTAAACCCTAGATGTTATCTGCATCTGTGCTGTGGTGGGGACACGTCACACATACATGCATCTGTGTTCTCACGCAGAAACACACATAGTGACGTGTGCCAGACTCTTATGAAAAAGTGCAGAAGAGGGGAGAGGTGAGGTGTTGAGAGAGCCTGTGTGTGTGTGTGTGTGTGTGTGTGTGTGTGTGTTCACTTATTGTAAAATGCAGTTTTTTGTTAGGGTTAGAGCGTGAGTTACGGTTAGAATATATTGTTTATAACTAGCTGTGTTTAAAAACAGTAGAAGTCTATGGAATGTCCCCATTTAGATAAGTAAACGTGTGTGCGTGTGTGTGTGTGTGTGTGTGTGTTTCTTAATAACCCCTCCGTTTATTTCTGCTTTCTCTCCAATGTCTGGAGTCACTTTGGAATGTTTTGGGAACAAACATGGATACACATATAGGTGCCCCTTGTCAAAGGTTTTAAACATGCTCTGGTTTGCATCTGTCCTCATCTTCATCGCTTTTACAAACTAACATTCAGTTACCAAATCTGACATCAGACGTGTGTTATATACGAGCTCTATATGAGACAGAAAATGCAATAAAGGTTTGTTAAAGGTTCTTTATAGCGATGCAATTAAAGAACCATTTTTGCCGCCCCAAAGGTGTTAAAAGAACCATTTCTTTCTAATCCTAATTTCTTTCATTGTCTAAAGAACCTTTTTCACTACAAAGAACCGTTTGTGAAACAGAGCGTATAAAATGTGTAGAGCATTATAGAATATTCAGATGTCTATACAGCAGATGTTCTATAACCGCATTGCCTGTACATTTATCACTGTAACTCAGGATTGTGACCTACGTTTTGACCCGTGGAGAGTTCATTAAACAGATGACCTTCATAGTACCACATGACCGGGCCTTAAAGCATGTGATCTAGATTAAGTGAAGTGGACATGTAGTCAGCGTCGCTGACATCTGCCAAAGATAAATGGACGAGCGTAAGCTTTCAGGGCTTATCTTATCCTAAAGGGCCATTCAACACGTGTGGGTGAGCAGGGTCACTCACTGGAGCTTCACAGATCAATGGAGCAAGGGAAGTTATGCCCCCAATTGATTATGTTAAGCCAAAAACGGTCATTTAACCTAATGGTTATAGACTTCAAAAAAGCCATGAAGCTTAAAACGTAATTTATATTCTGTTGTAGTTTTGTAGTAAATATTTAATCCATTGTTTTTTCAAAATCACTTTTCTGGAAGCCAGCAACATAAATAGTTTTCGGAGTTTACCCGTTTGTGGGTTTTATCAGTGAGAACGGCTGCAGTCGTACAGAGAGTGATTTGTCAGGCCAGTTTTTAAATCCCAAAACACAATTGAACCACCACACTGGTTTGGCCGCATGTTCTGCAGTGCACACGATGTGAAATAGCACCAAAACTGGGTCGCTCTTTTAGAGATTATGTGAAAAGATTTAATTTCTCACATAACATGCTTGTTTGGCGTAGATTTATTAGGAGACAATGACTAATCGGGCAAAACAGCAGAAATTTGGGAAAAACCCTCTTTTCCAAGAAGTTCTCTGGGAATTTTTAAATAGCCATGCAGGGTCATGACCTTAGATGTCACAGGAAGTGCTTACTTTAATTGTGCTTTAGTGTCAACATAATTCTGAGATCTAATTCTGAGTCATTCAGTTATTCTTTGAGCTGAATCTGGCATAATATTAGCAGGACTGTTATTGCTATACCCAGCTAACACGAAATGTTCTCAGGACGTTGGCTAACGTTCTCTAAAAGTTCTCTCAGAGTCATCAAAACGCATTCTTGCAACAATGTTAGTTGGACGCTTTCCTAACGTTATATATCACATATATCAAAATTGTATTCCCGTGTCGTTAATGCAACGTTTTAAAAGGTTACAGAATTTAAATAAATTTAACAATGAACATTTTTGTTACTTAATGGAAACGTTACAGAAACGTTGACGCAACCTTAAACGTATAGATGGGATAATGGTTTAAACAGTTCTTCAGTTTATCTTTAAACATTCTACTTTGACAAACGGTGTTTGTTGACAGTGTAACAAACACTAAACACAAAGTATCAAGCAGAACATTCATTAAACGTCTCCAGTTGTTGATGTCCCAAGTAGGAATCAATATAATGCTGCTTACATTTAAATTAACATTCCTCAAATGACACTGTGGTCTTTAAAGTCTTTATGTGGCTGTTTCAAATGAATCGTTAATTACACTTTATTATTGGAATTCCACAGCCTATTGTTTTAGGGACGGATTCCTCCAACAGCAGTGACTTCCAGACCTCTAACCCGACCAGACAGCATCCATGCTGGGCAGAGACAGTGAGACAGTCCCCCTCATTATTCCAGCATGAGTTCTGGAGTTATTATGAGTCCTGTCACCTGCTTTGTGTAAGTGACAACAGACGCTCTTTCTTAATTTAGTCACCCGTCTTCTCTCAGCCCCTCTAGTTTAATAAACATTACAGGAGGAGCACGGACAAACTGACAGATAATTAAAATCGGTTCTTTAGTACTGTTTGTGATTAGTTAGCTGCAAAGAGTTTTGCTGACAGACAATAACAATAATTACAATCTAAAATCAAAAGTATGATATGAGTATATAACAAAGCAGATTTGATTTATCTGTGTGTAATCATACATTAAAGAGGAACCTATGATCTCTCACTCCCATATGAAACATCTCGTCATGATGAACTGTGTGTGTGTGTGTGTGTGTGTGTGTGTGAGGCAGGCACACTAAAGACAGCCCTAGAGAAAACAATAATGAAATCAACCCCCCCCACATCTTCATTCAAGTTTTGTAATAAATGAGATTGCGTATATTTATTTTGAGAGATGAGCGTGTGTACGTGTTGTCTGGTGCTTTAAAAGCTACTTTCAAACTATTAACAAAGTATGAAATTCACAAAAATAATTGACCAAACTCTCGACTGTATCATTATAATATTTACACAAGTCATAAAACAAGACATTGTTATAATATTAACATGCAAATATATGTGTGCTTATCCACCACTGAATGTGCTAAGCACAGATTGATGTGTATTCACTGTAGCACTGCTTATGAAAGATGTGTTTTATCATTTACACTTCTGTACATACAAAACTCTAATGTGTCTAATAAGTGATGACACACAGGTAGAGTCAGACAGACAGTCTGAGAAACAGACTGGCAGACAGTCAGATAGACAGGCAGACAGATAGAGTCAGAGAAACAGACTGGCAGACAGTCAGACAGACAGGCAGACAGTCAGACAGACAGAGAGAGAAAGAGAAACAGACTGGCAGACAGTCAGATAGACAGGCAGACAGTCAGACAGACAGAGAGAGAAAGAGAAACAGACAGTCAGATAGACAGGCAGACAGACAGAAAGACAGACAGGGATAAATGGCATTACTTTGTTTACATTTTTGGGGAAGTACGGCTTTCTGTGCAGTAATCACCCACAGGGTATGTTGGGCTCATCTTACCCTACATTAAATATGTGCATATCCTCTAGCATTTCATTTATAAATATACATAACCAATTACGTTAAACAATGTAGACCATGGCAAATATCAAGTGATGGGATCCTTTGTGTAGACTAAACAGTTCAACTGTATTCTTTACAATTGACCCATTCATTTCCTCTATATTAAGCAGCTGATTCCAACAGAAAACAATGAGATGTGGTTCCACCTGCCCTCATTGGCTGTGTAAGAATCTCACATCCGAACTCTTGTAAATGGAGAACTCATGGATTAAGTGTGAAGACTCTGTTGATGAATCGTTTCCCCAGCATCACACAGTCCACCGGTTTGATATTAACGCTTCTTGCTAATTTGGTTTGGTCTGTGGACACCGTAAATCCGGTATGTATGTGAGCAACCACCTTGTACACCCTAGCAACAGCATAGCAACATGCTAAAAAGACATTTAGAACGCCTGTGCAGCTGCATAGCAACACCTTGACAACCACCCGTAACACCCTAGCATTGTGTTGGCCACCTTTGCATAGTCAAGAACCATTTACATTTTAATCAAAAAAATAAAAATGGTTAACTTCACGGTTTCATCTTTACTTTTCAATCTAAACACCACACAGATGTTGAATCTAAAGGGGCTGCAGATGGTCTGGATACTCACTGTACCTGTGGAAGGTCACAAACTAATCGTGAACGAACCTTAGCATCTCAAATTACTGCTGGAGAATTTATGGTGGCTAAAGGTGGTTCCCCCCTGGGTTGCGATCGAAATTGTTTTATCAGTTCCGCTGGAAGCCGGCCAGCATGGACGTATTTCTGTAAATCTTTAGCCATTTGAGTCTTTCCTCTGAAGTCCGAAAGGATTGGTTTTGTCAGGCCTGGTTGGGAGAACTAGATAAATGAGAGGCTCGGACAGCCTTTCACAATGAAATGTATTCTGTTAAGAGTGAGATATCTCATGGGAAGACAAGACAATTATAAATGAGATCTCTTTATTGTCTCGTTTCTTTCTCCTAGACAGCAAATAAGGACTGTTGAATTATGCGATTTATCTTATGGGTCTCTAGTAAGCGCACATCTCAGCTACCACGGAACATTCTCAGAACGTTGACTAACATTCTCTAAAAGTTCTCAAAAAACGTTCTTGCAGTAACGTTAGTAGAATGTTTTTTAACATGGTATATCGTATATCAAAACACAAGTTGTTAGTGGAACGTCTCAAAAAACGTTTAAATAATGTTCTTTTAACCAAGCAAAACGATTAACAATAACATTTAATGTTTTTGTTACTTAATGGAAACGTTATGGAAACATTCTAACAACCCCAAATTGTTAGCTGGGATGTCAACATGGCATCCCATTTAGGACAATGTCTCAACAATGTCCTAAACCAAATAATTCAAACTATGCTAATTTCATAGTTCTGTACCCTTACAGGATGTCAAAAACTGACTCACTTTTGTCTCCTGAGGAAAATATTCCTCAAGGCTGGGTCGATGTTCTGCTATCTGACGGGCACAGAAAGTAAGTTTCAGTTTGGATGACTAGTGGCATGATATCGTAAAATTCCCCTTGCAGGATGGCAGTAAATCAGTGTTGCATGCATTATTTCTACATTCCGGCCGTGCCTGTACATCCCTCATATGAGTACAGGATGAAACAAAAGACACTTCCTGTTGCGTTCTAGCTCATGTGGAACATTAGCTGATACGGAGATCTCCACAGATTCATGTGTGCTGATGAGGAGAGGGTATCCATGATCGTCAGGTGAGGTTTATTTTTCAGTAATCACCAGAACATTGTCATTCTTGAGGACTGGAGCAATGTTAATTACAGTGCATGGATGGATGGATGGACAGAGGGATTGTCTCACTGGTTTGTAATTGTTAACTAAGCACATTTGCGTGTCCTCACACACAGTCCACACACACACGCTTCAGCTTGGAATAGAACACATTTCCATTCCCATGACGACAAACGTTCATCGTAGTTCCGGTAGAAATATGTTCCTCAGCACACGGTCGGGAGCCGAGCCCAGATGTCCGTAATTTTAACATGATCCCAGCGAACATTCATGGAATGTTGGCTAACATTCTCTAAACATTCTATAAAAGTTATCAAAAATGTTTTTTCAATAACATTAGTAGATTGTTTTCTACGTTATATATTGTATATATTAAAAATGTTATCTTAGTGGAACGTTACAGAATTGAAAATATGTTTGAATAACTTCTAAGTTATTTCTAGAACTTTCAAAATAACATCCGGTCATACAATCTAAAATTGTCAGCTGGGTTCCCCTTGGACAAGCCCTCATACTCAGAGAATCATTTAAAGTAACATTATGAGCTTATCGCAAATGGTAATTAAATACAGATGGGAATCCCTGTACAAAACATGGGGTGTTATGACGCTCCACCTGACCCCAGAACCCAGAACCACCTGCGGAAGCCATGCTGGTCTGGTTTTTCTATTGGTAACCTAGTTAGTGTCTCGTATTGGTGTGTAATGACCACTGGGGAACCACAGAGGTGCTGGACATATCAACACATTAGAGACGGGAAACAGTGGCTGTCTCGCTTGTGTCTGTCCTTCTTTTCCTCTTTGTGCTCTGGCTGTTGAACAAAACTGAGCTGTACGTCTGTTCACAGATAAACGTGCTTGGTACAACACTTACTCTTACACCCAATTCAATTAAAGACCAACTATAAAAACAGGCGGCCTTGTGGTGGCGTATCTATTTCTGCTTTGAGATTATTTTCTTTCTGACTTTGGGTGTAATTATTTTCAAGTGCCTGAAATAAGGCTTTATAATTGTAATAACTGGGTGAGAAACATGAAACCATCTGACAAACGCTGTCTGAACAGGAAGTGTTAAAACATAAGCTGTTTCATAATGATGGAATAGGTCCTATGATGCTGAACACTGCAGAGATGTTTATTATTTGTGTGTGTGTATGTTCCTTAAAACAAGATTAAATTTTTAAGCAAAACTGCATAAGATGAAGGCTTGTTTAGGAGAACTTATCTTAAATTGGGCTTTGCAAATATGTTCAATATGCAAATTATTGTTTCATGGATAAATATACCAAAATGAAGTACGATTTAGTGTTTAAACAGAAAATACTTGTGCGACCCTGAAAAGTACTTTAACTGAAGACAAAATACTGTTTAAGAAAAGGTTTTTGGTAGTGTAAATAATTAAAATCATATAGCAAAGAACTATGCTACTAATCTGCAGACCACGACTCACTTAGCTATATGGTAACGCATAACACATAACAATTTTCCAACATCAGTTGTACTGCAAACCATAATATTGGAATCACAGACCCCCCCTCCATGGTCAATAAGGCACCTTTTCTCCACTCCCAATACATTCACTCCAAAACAGGAACCCCACTGGAGCCTCTACACCCCTGGATAATGTCCCACCCAAACACAACAGGTGGCCTTGTGGGAAAACCAACAGAGGCCTGTAGTCACCTCCCAGGGGGCCAAATTTACGATCATCTCTTTTAGAACGTAAGTGTGTAGTGAAGCAAACAATGGCACTGAATTCATCACAGAGCCCAACCATCAAACCGGTCTCATAACATGTAGATCAGCCAACGCCTTTATAAATTACAGGCTGTAAGACAATTGCTGAATGATGGAAGCTTTCAGTCTGCAGATACATATGAATCCTGATTCAAATATTCACATTGTAATTAAAAAAGCAATACCGTCCTGATTTTCTATTTAAAACAACATTGTTTTTCCTTATATGAAAGTGTTAAACTGTTAAAAAACATCCCAGCAAACAACTGTATGTTGGAAGAACATTTCCCTAACGTTTTCATTAAGCAATAAAACGTTAACATTTTTATTTTGAAAGTTCTAGTAGCGAACTAACGTCCAGTTTTTAGACATTGTATTAACATTGCTGCTCGGTTGCAAGAACGTTATTCAAACGTTTTTTAATTCTGTCATGCTTTTAAAACATTTTACTAACTACTAATGAATAGTTTTTGATATATATGATATATAACTTAAAAAATATATTCTGCTGACATGACTGCAAGAACGTTTTTGATAACTTTTTAAAGAACGTTAGCCAACGTTTTAAGAATGTTCCCTGTTAGCTGGAATTCCACTATTGGATCCACTAGTCAACTATTCAGCGAGGAAAACATATATTTTATTCCAGGAACAGGTTGCCATAGAGAAATATCTGTCTTTTAAATAAACAGTTTATACTGTCCTGTTTCATCACCCCTTTGTATGCTACATTACATGACATGATTATTCAGACAGAATATGACATGAAGAGAGGACGCATGCGTTCACTGTTTCCCAGCCTGAAAACCATGGCAACCACTTCCTTATTACCCCAAAAATCGCCATGCCTGTTTCTCCTGACCCCGAAGGCTCGATTTCTCTCTCTGAGGCCCACAGGAAACGATCCCTTTACACTGAGTCGCCTCTTTTTATATCCCTCCTCTCAGCAGGGTCCTCCGTTTTCACCGAATTCAGTATACTGCTATGAATAGGTCTCTTGTGGGGTCATTTTTGTAAAATGAGTTATTCTCTCCCTCTTCGTATCTCTCACCGTGCCCTCATTGGTTTTTGCATCACGGCCGTTGCCTAGAAAAGTGTTTTTTGAAAGCTGCTCATCTAGTTTTTGGATATTGAGCTTGGATCAGGTGATGTTTATGGCAGAACGTTCAGTCTTTCATCACTAACTTGCTGCCATGTAATCTCAGATGACCTCCTCAACCTTCTCTATCAACCGCCTTTAGTTCCTGATGTGAAACCATTAACTTCCTAAATCAGTCAATAACAGCATCTTGCAGACCTTCACACGCAGAGAATCTCTCGTGTGATGGAACGTCCAGATGTTCATGCTATCACACGACAGATAAACCGGTTCATGCGGTCCAAGATGGAAAGGACAAACCGCATCTACCCTTTACATCCAAAATGAGCACACTGGTGGTGTGCAGGCCTTTGGCAACCCTGAGAAATCAAAACTTCCCTCTGTACATTCTCACGATCAGATCTTCTCACGAGCACCACCGTGCTGCCACAACTTACTCTGACTCCTAATTTATCTCATCCTCCCCTTTGAATGATCAAGGCGTGATCGAGCGATGTCAAAATGTTTAGACTTTAAGAGGAGCAACAGAGAAACAGGCCGTCTCTTTATCTCTCCAAAACTCCAGCATTCTCCACTGCTAATGTTTGAGAAGCATTTCTCTATCAGTCTGACCCCACAGACAGGGTCAAAGAGACAATCTGTCTTTGTGTGTGTGTGTGTGTGTGTGTGTGTGTGTGTCGTGGACACATTATAAACTCTGTCTCAGGCTGTCTCATTACACGCTTATACATGCTACATACATGGGTGACTGTATAGTCCCTGTATACGTGCACCCTGCTAGCTCTGAAGTCATACTATATCACTGTGCGAAAAACAGATTTAAATTCATTATTTATTAAGAACGTGTTTGTCAGACAAAGCTAACGTGGGTTTTTTTACGGAATACTTTTTTTATATTTCATACTGCTGTTGTGTTTATTTTGATTAAAATAAAAACACTTTTATTAAATAAAAGAGTTCCCATGATATTCTTCAAAAAGATTTACTTTTTATGTTTCACAGAAAGCGAGTAAATAATGACTGAGCTTTCATTTTTAAATTGAAAAAATCCTTCAAAATACAACGATTAAAAATGGGATGCTGTGTTGTAATGATGGCTACACCCCTACCCACAATGCAGTGCTCTTCGCGCACTGAAATGATTTCATGGGCAAAGCATTAATGAGATGAGGTCATCTCTCATCCCCCTCAAATTCAGCTCAGCATCGCTACAGTTTTCCGCTGACATCACCCGCTGTGTACGATTCATGTCAGGAAAGACCCCCCGAGTTCCCAGATGCACTCTGACCCCGTAAACAGGAGAGTGTTGAGCTCATTTAAAGTGAATACCGAAGAGGCAACAGATGTAACACTCATGAAAGTGAGGCAAAACGTTCTGCTGAAAACAGGGTCACACCTGTGGCTGGCCACGTCTCAAGGCATGCTGGGAAATCACGCAGAACGAGTTTCAATCACACTGTTGCCAATAAATATTGCTACATAATCTCAGTTTATCATCATTTTTTCTTCTTGATGAATTGTAACATACTGCTGAACTTTTTTCAGTCAACATCGTAGTCAACATCATATGTCATTCAAATAAAAAAACATATATATATACACATATATACCGTATATATATATATTTATACGTTTTATAAGTTAATATAAATATACGTTTTTTTATATAAGTTTTTTATAATGGTCACTATAAACATCAGTTTGTAACAACATAAGGGTGAGTAATGATAGAATTTTTTATTTTTTAAGGTGGTTTGATGGTTTAAACCCCCAAATGAGTCTTTAAGTTTATATACAGCAATGAAAGATAACGATTGTGAATTGTCCACATTAAGACCAGCAGCCTAATTTATGAAATGTAAAGTTAAATTCAGATTGACTTTAAAGTCATGTTCTTCTCCCTTCTTTTACAGTTAGGGAGGGTCTGAAATGTCCACGCATTACAGCTGTGTCCCATGAGGTCTCTCTCTAGAAGACCATAAAAGGAGAGGGGTGCCACATCTGTTATACTGCAGCTAATTACACACCTTACTCATCCTTCATCTGAATGATGTCATCGCATCCCTCCTGCGTTGGGGGATCTAGTGAGCTGTCAATGATATCTCACGGGAGCCACTTTAAAATAAGGGATTGTGTATAAATTACCTTTTCCGTTTAAAAATGGGAGCGGGCAAGTAAGGCATTTCTTCAACAAGTCATTTAATTTAATATGTGAACATGTCATTTATCAGGTACCGTAAAAACTATCTGGAAGAGATTTCAGCAGTATTGTTTTTAAGAAGACGCTCCCAGACCGCACGTGTTTACTTATCATTGTTATCAGAACGCTAGGAGGTGCCGGGACTCGTGAGGAATTACACCGAGAAGGATGGCAGGGAATAATGATGAAAATGGATACGTCAGGGAACGTTTTTCCTACCACCGAGAACTGGTTAGAAGGGAATGTCCCTTCCCAGCACGGCAGCATCGACATAAGAATTTGCACATTCGCCGCGTAGCAGGAAAAAAGCC
>JAZGTJ010018135.1:0-11605 GCA_036877575.1 Botia almorhae | reverse complement strand
AAGAAAAGCTTTTTTGAGCTATACATAACAACAGATTGAAATATGAATGGTCCAAAAAAGCCGAGTGAATAAAAACGTGTCTTAGTCTTGCAATGCAAAGTAAGTATACCACCCCTGCTTTACTACAGCTTACCATATACGCGCGTCCTTTCTTATCCTTTATTATCAGCTGGTAATTGCTCATCGGTAATAACTGCACTCGCAAGTGAAAAAAAAAAAATATATATATATATATATATACAGATTACTTAAAAAGAGAATATTTGTTTTTGTTTTTTATATTTTTTTTGTATTTGAATAGGTTTATGTAAAATTACACATTTCAAGCTTTCTATATATTCATCTATCGTATATTCATTATGTCTGTGGGGCACGTATTCACTAAGATTTAGTTTGTTTTATTTATGACAGAAACAGCGAAGGCAGAGTGCGTACCCTGTCTGTTTTCTTCTTATTATAAAAGCACAGGGTTTCATTGTTATTATAAGTGTATACAAATAAAAATAAACCCTTTACAGATTCGAATGATGTATTGGTGTATCTGTACGATCAAAAATGACGGAGCATTTACGTTCTTTTCCACGTTATCATGAAGACATGCCTCAAAATGCGCCGGCGCGTTTGTCGACCCCAGAGGGTTAACGCACCTTTTCTGTTAATTTAGTGTGAAATGCTCCCACATCTTGGGTGATTTGGGTCGCACGGATTTCTCTGCCTCCGCCATGTATCTTTCCTCTACCTCCGCTCGCTTGTTTTATTATTTGTGCTCAGCTCTGTCTATGAGGCGCTAAACTCTGCAAACATCAGTGCGCGAGAGTGTGTTCACTCCGCTCCGCCTCAACTAAACGTTGTTTTAATAATCAAATGTCTCTGCGTCGAGCGACACAACGAATCGATTATGAAATTCGTCGCCAACTCTTTTGGTAATCGATTTTTATCGATTTAATAGATTCGTTGTTGCAGCCCTAAATCAGAGGAAGGTTAAGTTTAAAATTAAAACGTTTAAATGTAATATATTTTTCTCCTGGTCCTTATTTTAATTGGGTCATAAAAATATCAATAATTATCTATCGCGCCGTGTAATAAAATAACGTTTATTAACCGGTATTTTTTCTTGAAAACCGTTTTCAGAACGTATTGTTTAATGAGGAACGCAAGAACAGAAACGTTATAATATCGATTCTGCTCGGAGTGAACCGAATGGATTTTTTTTCTTTTTTAAGCCCTGGTAAATATAGTGATGTTACTTTGTGAGCTAGGCAGATCAGTGATGAAATCAATGGCTATATGTGACCAAAGGCATTGAGGTGTGGGAAGCGGCTGCAACAGGCCTGCCAGTAGTTGTCTGGGTGTTTTGGAGGTTTGGCAGTTAGGGCAATCACAGATTAATCTGATGGTGTCAGTTGATAAAGTGGGCCACCAGAAGCAGTTATTGAGCAGTTAAATCATGGCAGTTATGCCAGGATGTCCTAAGCTGGTTACTTGAGCTAAAAGACGGCTTCGTAGAGGTTTGGGGACAAAGATTAGGTCAGCTGGACATTCTGGTGGTGGTGAATCCTGGTTATTCATGTTGTTGATTTCTATGACAATATCCCATTGCACTGGAGCTACAAGGATGTTTTTTGAAATTATATTTTCTTGAGTTGTTGGGCACTGGATCTCCTCTGTTTGAAACCTCGACAATGAAAGGATGGTTTGGTTAAGGCAGTTAGAGGTGCTGCGATTGAGCTAAAACCCCTAAAAAATCGTTGGTAGATGTTAGCGAACCCCAGGAAGCATTGCAACTCTTTCACAGTTTGCGGTGGTTGTGGCTATTCTGAGACTGCCCTTACCTTCTTCTCATCCATAGTTACTCCTCCTTGGCTGATAACATATCCAAGGAAAGACGTGCCGGTACAATGAAACTCGCATTTCTCCTCCTTAGCATAAAGTTGGAATTGGATGAGGTGCTTACGAACGGAAAACACAGGGCAAACAGCTTTCATAGAATCAGAGTAAATCAGAATATCATCAATATAAACAATTACCCATTTGTCCAACATATCTCAGAAGATGGGGAGAGGATAGCAAAATTTAACAGTGACCTCATTCAGTACACAGTAATCGATACAGGGTCGTAAGCCACCATCCATCTTTTTGACGAAGAAAAACTCAACTGAGGCGGGAGAGTTAGAGGGTCTGATAAAACCCTTGGCCAGTTCCTCTTCAATATAGACCTTCATAGCTTTAGATTTGGGTTGTGATAGAGGAAAAATCCTATCCTTGTGGGGTGTAGCGCCAGGTATCAGGTCTATGGCACAATCCACGGAGCGATGGGTAGTTAAGTGAGAGGCCTTCTTGCTGAACGTCTCTACCAGGTCAGCATACTCGGGTGGCAAGGTTGAGTCTTGTAAGCTGATGTCCTCCTGAGGAGAGGGGTTACTGGACTGGCGGGTGACTCTGGATAGACAGTGGGTGTGACAGGTAGCATCCCACTGAACGATCTGCACATCTCTCCATGAAATACGGGGATTGTGTGTGCACAGCCAGGAACTCCCAGGATAACTGTGTGGTAAGGTGATGGGTAGTGAGTGTAGTATGCCTATTTGTAACCTGAGTTCTTTGATCATCTGTTAAATTATTCCTTTTCTGAGGGGCTGACCGTCTAGCGCCTCCACTGCCAGGGATGAATTACAAGAGGTTAATGTTAAGTTATGCTGGAGGGCGAACTCGTGAGAGATAAAGTTGCCAACTGCTTCAGAGTCTAAAGTTTAGTTTAAAGTTTAAAGTAGAGTCTGAAGTTTTGTTTGCAATGGTGATATAGACAAGTAATTTGATACTGGATGCATGTGAAATGGAAATGGTTGTAGCACTTGGTTGTAGAGTTGATTAAAGGTTGGACAGGCAGGGCAGGTTGATTTTACATGGCCGGCCTGGCCACAATAGAGGCATAGATGATTCTGCTTACCGTGTTTGTGTTCCTCTGGTGTGAGGTGAGTGACACCTAACTGCATGGGTTCCATTGAAATCAGGTGTGTGACAAAGGACAGTGCGAGGAGTTCGTCGTGAATAGATCAGATTATCAATGGTGAGTTCAAAGAATTCCCCCAGACTCCCGGCAGGCTAATTCAGATTGGAGTTCTTGGTTTAGTCCCCTCTGAAACAGAAGTTTTAATGTGTCCCCCATTTGGTTTGGGCAAGCAAGAGTGTGAAAAATTTGAGCATACTCAGCAGCTGTTTGTCTCCCTTTGGAAAGGGATAGAAGTTGCTCCCCGCTGCTTCTCCCCTCAGCTGGATGTTCAAAAACCTCTCGAAAGTGTTGGAGGAATATCTCGAAGGTGGATAATATCTTGAAGATAGAGTCATCCATTCTCCAAACTGCAGTAGCCCAATCCAGCGCCCTCCCAGTGAGTAATGAGCAAACTGTTTCGGGGGGTAATCCTTGTAGGGCCTTGACAAGCTCCTCAGTAAGAGGAGTCAGCCTTTTTAGCTGATGTTGGTGCATAGCAAGCTGGGATGCCTGAACCGACAGTTCTGTCGACACCTGTTCTGTCTTCTGTAATGAGGGGTCAGAAGCACTGGGATCCATTTGCAGCATTTATTGAGAAAAAACAGACAGGCAGGCAAAAATGGTAAACAATCCAAGATCAGGGCAGGCAGCAAACAGGCAAAAACTATAAACAATCCAAATTCAGGGCAGGCAGCAAACAGATGAAAAATGATAAACAGTCCAAGTCAAAACACAGGCAGATAGAAATACAGGGAGAACAGCTCAGAACTGATGGCCGGGGAAAATCAAGACTTTGCAGTGAACGAGAGTTTGGGTGTGGTTTATATAGGGGGGTGATGAGCAGCAGATGTGATGGTGGAAGTTATCAGGCATGAGAGTAATATAAAGTAATATAAGGCATGCTGGGAGATGAAGTCCGAATAGAAACTAATTAGTACTCTGGTGAGGGTTCCCTCTGGTGGTGTGGAAGTGGCGGTGCGGGAGGCCTCCAGAAGTCTATGATTTTTGCATATGCGTGATTTAAGTACAGGTTGTTATTTTTATCCAAATTTAGAAGAAAGTACAAAGATATTGAAGAATGATGATTTCAGTGTAAAACAATGTTCACACAGGTTTTATGCGCAAATGTGTACACATGGTTAGATAGTGATACCCAATGTTTGATTCATGTTGATGTAATTAATATTAAAATTGCAATATTAATAACTTCTGTTTTATAAATTCACAATTAATTTATTAGTATTTTTATTTTTAGTCACCACAATCAGTTTTAAATAATCTGAATGACTATTTGTATTCCATGTTATGTGTTTCTGTTTTTTTGTTACATGTTCCCTTGATTTTGGATGGTTCTCTGGATTGCTATTATTCTTGTATTTTTGGATCATTTTTGTCACACTGCTGCAGAATTTGTTGTTACCCACATCATCTTTACGGTTAGTGTTGTTTTGTCTTTGTTTATTAAATATTCTGATTATCTAGTTACAGTGTTATGCTGTCAATGCTCCTTGTTTTTGCCTTACAAACACTACCGTTTCGTAACAGACACTGCTACACACGCAGCCCTCTCCACCAAATTCTCTTTCTCCCACACTCCTCGTCAGATGGGGAGGGGTGGGGGGACTGGACTACTGATTTCTAGGGACTGGAAATTTACTCAGAGACCATTTAGAGCCGTTATCAGCTCCTTTAACTTTTATGCAGCTACTATTTTCCACCCCACTCACATCCATGTGGTTGTCATCTACCCCCTCAGGTCCATTAGCTCACTTCTTGGACGAGCTGGATTTTCTCCTATCATCCTTCCCTGATGATGACACTCCTCTACTGCTGCTTGGCGACTTCAACATCCATGTTGAAAAACCTCAAGCTACTGACTTCCACACTCTGCTTGCCTCTTTTGACCTCAACAGAGTGCCCACTTCAGCTACTCATAAATCTGGTAACCAGCTCAACCTCATTTACACAAGACACTGCTCTACTGATGAAACACTGGTCACACCACTACACACATCTGATCATTTTCTTCTCACTCTTAACATCCAAATCACTCCTGAACCACCACACACTCCACCACGCTCACTCTCACCCACTAGACTATCTGCTATGGTTTCATCTGCACTCCATCCATCTAACAAACCCTCCTCACTTGATACTAATAGTGCTACTAACACACTCTGCTCCACTCTAGCATCATGTTTAGACAGAGTATGTCCACTATCGTCAAGGCCAGCCTGCGCCACTCCTTCTGCACCCTGGCTGTCTGATGTTCTCCGTGAGCATCGCTCGAAACTCAGGGGTGCGGAGAGAATGTGGCATAAGACAAAAAATTCTGAACACCTCATGTCTTACCAATCTCTTCTGTCGTCCTTCTCGGCTGATGTCACTACTGCTAAAAAGACATATTTTCATCACAAAATTAACAATGCTTCTAACTCCTGCATGCTCTTTAAAACATTTTCTTCCCTCCTCTGTCCTCCACCTCCATCTTCAACACTCACTACTAATGCCTTTGCTACATTCTTTCTCAGCAAAACTGCAACAATCAGCGCCCACTTCACCACACCTCAAACTGAAAGACTTGCTACGCCATCAACACTACAAACACTGAAAAACAACACTACAAACAACACTACAATCTTTTTCTCAGCTCTCTGAGTCTGAGGTCTCCAAACTCATGCTATCTAACCACCCTACCACCTGCCCGCTCGATCCTATTCTATCTCATCTCTTTCAAGCTATTTCTCCAGCAGTCACACCAGCACTTACTCACATAATTAACACATCTCTTCACACTGGTATTTTCCCCACTACATTTAAGCAGGCTAGGGTAACCCCACCGCTGAAGAAACCCAACCTAGATCCAGCACTACTCGAAAACTACAGACACCCAGCATAGCACCCAGCATCTACCTCTCTTTCCACCCTAATGATGGACATATTGTGTCGGAAGAAGGACCATCACCTTTAACTCAACCTTGCAAAAATGCTTACAGTTTCAGCCAACCCGTCTCTTCATCATAACTTCTCATTCCAGATTGATGGAGTTGATTACTCCATCCAAGACGGTCAAAAGCCTTGGAGTAACGATTGACGATCAACTGAGCTTCTCTGACCACATCTCTAGAACCGCTCGTTCCTGCAGATTCGCTCTGAAGGGTCAGGAAGGTCAGACCCTTCCTATCTGAAGATACAGCTCAACTTCTCATTTAAGCTCTTGTTCTCTCCAGACTGGACCACTGCAATGCTCTCCTTTCAGGGCTTCCGGCTAGTACTATTAAACCCCTGCAGTTGATCCAGAACACAACAGCTAGAGTGGTCTTTAACGAGCCTAAAAAAGCACACGTCACTCCGATGTTTATCCAGTTTCACTGACTGCCAGTAGCTGCTCACATCAAATTCAAGGCTCTGATGCTTGCATTCAAAGTGACTACTGGATTCGCACCTCCTTACCTGCTCTCATTTCTTCACATTTATATGCCCTCCAGAAACTTGCGTTCAGCTAATAAATGTCACCTTGTGGTTCCATCCCAAAGAGGGAAGAAATCACTTTCCTGGACTCTTACTTTCACTCTGTCTGGTTGGTGGAATGGACTACGTAACTCTATCAGAACAGCTGAGTCACTAGCTGTTTTCAAGAAATGACTAAAAACTCAACTATTTTGTTTTCACTTCCTTAACTAATCAACTAACACACCGCTACTACTTCTCTTATTTAAAAAAACAATTTGCTTCTTACACTGTATTGGAATACCTGAGACATGTTTATAGCACTTATTCATTGCTGCTCTTATAGTTGTTAAAATTGCTTCCTTGTCCTCATTTGTAAGTCGCTTTGGATAAAAGTGTCTGCTAAAGGATTAAATGTAAATGTAAATGATTTACCAGGAAACTTCTGCATCCTGGTAGCTGTCCATCTGGTGCTTCTCAAAGGACTTCCCACTGCAAAGGAAACAGCTGAGGTACTATTTAACCATGTATAACTTTGGCATTCCAGAAGACATTGTATCAGATAGAGGTCCTCAATTTATTCTCTCCTAAGTGTGACCGTCAGCTTATCTTCTGGATATCATTCCCAGAGTAATGGTCAAACTGAGAGAAAGATCCAGGACATAGGACAATATCTCTGTACCTTCTGCCATGGTCACCAGAACTCCTTGAACCGATTCCTTGAACGCACAGAACTCCCTTCGACAATCCATCACAAATCTCACTCCCTTCCAGTGGGTGCTCGTATACCAACCTCCTCTATTTACCTGGTCAGGACAACTGTCAGATGTGCCATCAGTCACTCATTGGTTCCAGGAGAGTGAGAGGGTCACCTCCAGTGGGCCATTCGACGTCACCAACACCATGCGGATGTCCGGAGAGCCCCAACTCCAGTTTTCCAATCAGGACAGAAGGTCTGGCTCTCCACTAAAGACATCTGCCTAAGACTTCCCTGAAAAAGATTCCTCAATTTATTGGTTCCCTCCCCATCATCCGACAAATTAACCTGGTCACCTACAAACTCAAGCTCCCTTCTCAGTACCGCATCCACCCCACATTCCATGTTTTACACCTTAAACCCTATCACTTACCCTCTTGACAACCCCCCTCTTCCACTAGTACTGGAAGATGGGACAGTCGGTGAAGGAGATTCTGAGTTCCCGACGTCGTGGTGGTAGACTGGAATATTTAGTCGACTAGGAAGGCTATAGACCTGAGGAGAGATCCTGGGTCCCTAGAAACAACATACTCAACCCAAACCTTTTGGCAGAATTTCACACATTTCATCCCCAAGCTCCAGCTCCCAGAGGTCGAGGACGCCCACCACAACGTCGGGGCATTCGGCCCTCAGGAGCGGGCCATGGAGAGGGGGGTTCTGTCATGGAAACACCAGACTCCACCTCCATTCAATGATCACACTCACCCGGCTACTAATCACAACATCATCACTGTCTGTGACTGTCATCATCACCACCACTATAAGAGCACATACTTCCCTCAGTCACATTGTCTAGTCTCCACTTTGGAAGAAGTGTGCATTTACTTACCTGTTCCTAAAGTACGCAATTTTCGTCACATATGTGTTCTTCTGTCTGTGTGTGCTCCAACGATGTCCCACTCCTTCTCCATAGCCAGCTCCTGGACTATTGCTCACTACTCCACTCTCCAGACCTGTTAACGATAACGACAATGTACTACATCCCCATCTGTGATCTATTCGGACATTATCTCAATACTCAATACATATACTCACCTGTTTCATACTTACCTGTTCGTATCAATAAACACGCCTGTTGGCTTTTACTTACATCTGTGTGTTGAGTCTGACTTCCGTTACAGTTATTATGTTCTAATCTTAAACTAGACTGTACTATATATAGTACATGTACAAGAAAAATGAGGAATTTCTTGCACAAATGTAAGGGATAATTTTTTGACTTTTAAGGATAAGACCAATTTCACCCAAAATTTGCTTTGGCTTCAGATAGATGTATACAAAAATTGACAAGAAAAATTTGTTTTTTAATCTGATCAAATTTTGTTTGTAGTCAAGCACATTACCAAGCAAAAATGTGTTATTCATGATTAATCCTTTCACGCGTGAGTTCGAAATTTTCAGACAGACCCTCGGCATGAGTTTTTTTAATGCAACCGTTATTTTGCAATTAATCACTTTTTATTTACCATGGAGACATATAAAGCTTGTCGAGTGACGTTACACAGTAACAGTGGCGCGCTGAGCTTATATATATATATATATATATTTTGTACAAAATATTTATAAAACTTTTACATGCAATGTTAAATGAAAGATTTTCTGATTGTTAAATATGTGCTTTTATAATGTTTATGATGTTCACGTTAGATGATTGGTTGTATGCCCAGGTTGGAGATTATCCTCACTCTCCAACCTGGGCATCTCTGGACCAGCACTCAACTGGTTCAGCTCATATCTCGCAGACAGATCCTTCAAGGTATCATGGAGAGGTGGGGAGTCCACGTCACATCAGCTGACCACAGGGCTCCCACAGGGATCAGTTCTTGCTCTCATTCTCTTCTCAATATACATAGCTTCTCTAGGTGTAGTCATTAAAGCATATGGCTTCTCATACCACTGCTATGCAGATGACAAACAGCTTTACTCTCCATTTCAGCCCCACCATTGCTGCACGGATTTCAGCTTGCTTTTTAGACATCTTAGACTGGATGAAAAAAGGCACCTTCAATTTAACATTAGCAAGACAGATAATCCCGGCCAACCCATCACTTCAATACAACTTCACAGTTCAACTTGGTCCATCCACTCTCACACCTATTCGGTCAGTTAGAAACCTCGGGGTGGTGTTTGATAACCAGTTGAAATTCACTTCACACATTGCATCCATCTCTCGGTCATGCAGGTATGTGCTCTACAACATCAGGAAAATCAGACATTTCCTGTCTGAGCACGCAACACAGCTCCTAGTCCAAGCACTGGTAATATCAAGGCTGGACTACTGCAGTGCCCTTCTGGCTGGCCTTTCAGCCAATGCAACTACAAATAATAATAAATAAATAAATAAAACAAAATAAATAAATAAATAAAACCTGCAAATAATTCAGAATGCTGCAGCACGTGTGGTCTACAATCAACTAAAAAGAGCCCATGTCACACCCCTACTGACCTTACTCCACTGGCTACCCGTAGTCACCCGCATCTAATTTAAATCTCTGACACTTGCCTTTAGAACAGTCACCGGAACCTCTCCCCCCTATCTCAAGTCACTCCTCCAGACATATTTCCCCTCCTGCAAGCTATGGTCAGTCAATAAGCGACGTCTAATCGTTCCCCCACAAAGAGGTACCAGATCACACTATAAAACTTTCACCGTTTTTACTTTCGTTTCTTTGTGGTGGAATAAACTCCCAGCCTCCACCCGAGCTGCTGAGACCATAACTACCCTCAAAAAACAACTAAAAACACACCTGTTTCGCAGACACCTGACCAATCCCTAATGCTCTAACTCTTTTTCCTACTAAAAATATGTTCATCCTTTCTTTAGTAACAGAGTACAATATCCACTTGTAAATGTAGCTGGTAGACTCGGCTTGTTGGTTCTTAGGACAAAATGTTTAATGCTCTTGTCACTTGTAAGTTGCTTTAGATAAAAGCATCTGCTAAATGAATAAATGTAAATGTAAATGGTAAGTTATCAACAGCAGCGCGATTTGTCCGGGAGATAGACCCTGCTGGATTTAAAACTTGCTCATCCACTTCTTTTAAAAAACAAAAGACAGAATTGACAGGAATAAAACATAACCACACATTATGTTTGAAATGTTTGTTTGGCCTCTGTTATGTATAAACTATATATATTTTCCTATTACTTCTGTGATTGTGCTAAATGTAAGATGTAAGAAATACAAAATAACATAACATTTAGTTTGAAAGATGCTTTTGCCGTTTCATAAAAAGTATAGGCTATATATAAGCGCTGTGTAGAAGATAATGTATATGAAAAGCGCTATACAAATAAATGTGAGTTAAAACTGAACTTATATATGTTTATTCCTGGTATTTGTGTTTCTATTTATCTGTATTTATCTGTGATCGTGCAACATAATTTGAAATGTAAGAAACAAACATTAAACATTAAACAACAGTAAACATTATGTGACTGAAAAGGCTAACAACTGTGACACATAATAAGCACTGAGACATTCGCTTTCTTGTTTACCGCCATTCCTGGTTGAACACACAAATTTAGCAGGTGATCACGTGACCATTGGACATTCTAATAACAATGGTGTGATAGTACACGTCAAAAGGTTAAAAGTGCAATATAAGACAGGTAAACTCTCTTTCATCAGACTTCAAGAAAACTACTCCTGCACACAGCAAACCAACCATGTTTTGGAGAAAAAAAATTGTGCATTGTGTGGTCAAGTCCAGTTGTTACAGATAGTGTTTGCGGAGACGGGATAACTGGAACTCAGGAGCAGAACACGGAAATAAGTAACAAAAGGTATTTAATAAAGAGAAAGACATACAAACACTAACCGTTTGGATTAAGGCAACATTTACATTTAGTCATTTAGCTGACGCTTTTATCCAAAGCGACTTACAAATGAGGACAAGGAAGCAACTTCAATCACAATAAGAGGCAACAATGAATAAGTGCTATAGACAGGTCTCAGGTATTTCAACACAGTATGAGAAGGATATATATATTTTTTTTAAGAAGTAGAAGTAGGGGTGTGTTAGTAAATTAGTCAAGGAAGTGAAGACGAAAAAGATGAGTTTTTAGTTGTTTCTTGAAAATGTTTCAGGAGGATCTGGTGGTTAACAGTATCAAAAGCAGCTGACAAATCCAGCAGAATAAGAACAGATGATTTGGAGTCCGCTTTAGCCAGTCTAATGTCTTCAACAACCGAGAGCAGTGCAGTCTCGGTCAAATGACCTTTCTTGAATCCGGATTGGTTGATATCCAAGAGGTTGTTCTGGGAGAGAAAGGCAGAGAGTTGACTGAACACGACTTTTTCTCAAATTTTGGCCATGAATGGAAGCAGGGATACCGGTCTGTAGCTTTCAAGAAGTGTTGGGTCTAGGTTAGGTTTCTTTAGCAGTGGGGTTACCCTAGCCTGCTT
>JAZGTJ010018134.1:0-11605 GCA_036877575.1 Botia almorhae | reverse complement strand
TTTATTTTTCCTCAGGAACTTTAGAGAACATTTAACCTGATACTTAAAACATAACTTATAAATATTTTTTCTGTTGCATAACACAAAGCAGGGTAGGGTTAAGTGGTATGATGCTAAAAGGAATCAACATGACAAATTGAAGGTTACACTAACAACAGGGTTAAACGCTGGAGCCTTTTACAAACCAACCAAACAAGCAAACAAACACACAGACAGGGACTGAAATCCATCCTTTCCCCATTAAAGATGAATGAGGTGGCAAACAACATGGCCATCTGGTGGTGTAGGGCTGAGGGGGGTGAGAAACTGAGTCAACAAAGAAAACAGTCCCGCTATTAGCCTGCCGCACACAGACAGGCAGTGAATACTGACGGGCTCGTGTTATCAGCAGACAGACAGATGAGAAACATTAAAAGAGGCTAACATCAGTAGTAGAAGAAGGAGCAGAGGTGTACAGGTGGCACAGATTTCATTTGTTTGTTGGTCATTTTGTGTGTTTTTAAGGGGAAGAGTGTTTGTCTGATATTAAGGTTGATGATAAGGATGTCTAAAATTTATAAAAGAAGAAATCTCTTACAATGTATGTCAAGTTCTTGGAAATGTATTATTTGTATGTACGTTGATACATTTTTGAAAACGTTTTGACTATTTTCTACAAGCAATTTAATTACTAATTTAATTTCACAAAAAGTGGGGTATAAATAAAGTACTACACTACTTTTAGTACCAAACTAGTCAAGTACAAATTTTTAGTTCTTTTGCGAACTTCGGACCATTCCACCACCTAGAACGTTTATACTTTAAACTTTTTTCAGCTCCTACACTGGCAGAGCTCTAGCTTTATCCCCTAATCATGTATAATAGTGTTTGTATAACACTCTTACACTGGCAGAGCTGTAGCTGTATCTCATGATCAGATATAGTGTAGCACAAGCCTGACTTCTGTTGCCGTCCACAGAGCTGCTGCAGTAATGGAGAACTTTCTGACACAGGTCTGCACACTGCTCAGCCTCCTCCTCAAACAACAGATCCCCAAACTGAAAAACATCATCAGACCCCAAATATTAGCAAGAAGGTATGAGAGGTTATATGTACATATACATTGTCTACAGCACATACAAGTTCAGTACCTTTACTATGAGAGCCCGTAAGGTGCTGAAACAGTGCGACAGGTAGGTAGTGCTCTGGTTACAGGTGAGAGAATGAAGCAGAACCCTCATGACTCCACCAACCACGGTATCCTTACAATCGGCCAGAGGAACCGCCTGAAATACACAGTCATATGTTACTAACCCCAGCAAACCAGCAGAGAAGAACAGAGAGGCTTTGTACGTATGTGTTATATGTTCTTATTAACCTGTACTATAATCTCCAGCAAGTCAAGGACTATGACGTTGGTCTCAGTGGCCAGGTTACCACTGATAATGGCCTCCTGATCCAGCTCTGCTTTGGTTCTAGTGAAACAACAACAGTAAGTAAAACAACATGAAACATTAGAAACGTCTGGAAATGAGAAGCACTGCAGGTCGAAAGGATCTAAACTTTGAAATGACTATTTTCTGCTCACTTGTCCTGCCTGTCGTTCGTCTGGCGCCACTGTGTGAGGTCTTTCCTCCAGCGTAGATTCTCTCTCTGACCCAGCGTCCTGTCGGTACCTTCCAGAAGACACAGCCAACATCCCAAGATGGGACATATTTAGAAAACATGTAAACAAAGGAAGTCTGAGGACTGTAACTAGACCGCATTTTAGGTTAAAACGAAAAATGTGTATTGAGGAAAATAAATAATGCATTCATCACTGTTGTACTTTTGTTTTATACGGTTTAAAATGTTTGACTTATTCAGTTTCCATTTTCCCCTCAGGGATATATTCCTTCTTCCTTCTAGTTATCACACCCTTTATAGAAATATCTTACCCAAAAAATAAAAATTATGTTAGTGTGAACTTCAATAATAGTGCATAACTTTAACAATTCAGTGGATATCAATAACGACATACAATTTATGTCTGTAAAGAGCTTTTAAATGACTTTAGTCTGAAATATAGAGTATATGAATCATATGGACAACTTGTATCACGCTCTTTGGTAATTTCAAAGCACCAGATTCTATTTACTTTTATTGTGTAAGCAGACAGAATATTGTTAAAAAATCTCCTATTGTGTTCCATGGAAGAATGTCATACAGGTTTTGTATGATCTTGTAAGTGGTGATACAATTTTAGTTTTGGGGTGAACTATGCCTTTAAGGGAATAATAACAAGTAAAAGATGCAGCTTACCTCCCACCCTTTTCATCATCTCTCCCCTGGCTCCAATACCTCCCAACAGAGCCTCCTCCAGACGCGCCTTAGCCTGCTGAGACTTCTGCAGGGCCTGTGTGCTCACCTTATCAGAGCTCTGCTTCCCCTACACACACACACACACACACATATTGGGTTTTCGTGTTTAATGGGGACATTCCATAGATGTACATAGGTTTATATACTGTACAATTGTGTAAATGACTGTATATCTCCCTTTACTAACCTTACCCCTAAACCTAACTATTACAGAAAACTTTCTGCTATTTTTGAGTTTCAAAAAAATAATCATTTGATTTGATTTATAAGCTTGTTTTCTCCTTTTAGGCCCCCACATTTTACTGGTATTACTATACTTCTGAAAACATTTGATCCCCATAACGTAGTAAAATCCAGGACCACACACACACACACACACACAAACATGTTGTCCTCAGATGACATCACAAAAGCAATCCAGAAGATAAATCCATATCCAAACCACTTCCTTTTACTGTATGCAAACAGTATAAGTATGGAATGATCAGAGCATTTGTGTATTTTTACCCGGTACTCAAAGCAGGAGATGCAGATGGTAAGCAGCTCCAGCAGACGGCTCAGCTGCGAGGTGGGCATGTCCACGGTCCAGCGCTGGATCAGATTCTGGTCAGCGTTCTTGATAATCCACAGAAAACACATCAGCAGATTGCGGCTGGTCTCTGCCGTCAACATGTTGGTCGTTTTCCCCGCCTGGACAAAAAGAAATTGTTGGACAACATTCCAAAAAGACTCCAGGAATAATTCTGTTTTTTGGGAGGGATTGCTTAGATACAAATACTCATTATACATATTTCAAGGCTCTCTGGAATAATTGATTCCCATTGATAATCACATCATTCTGCTTTTAAATATGTTTGTATACTGACTGCTAAACTGTATAAATTACTGCAACTGATTTTATTATATATCTGTGCTAGTTTCATGTCTCTCAAATCAATATATGACATCCAATTATTAATTTACTTTGTAAACAGCAGGATATTGTATAGACAGCCAGCCATTATGGCCAAATTATCCCTTTCAGGGTGATACAAGACCCATTCATGTTGGTGTGACTGACCAACTGTACGTTATTCCTGACATCTACACCTATAAATGTACTACATAATAATTCATGCAATTTAAAAATGTTTCCTACCACAGAACCCATGGACAGCACTGCATTTCTCGTTAAGGTGTTGAAGGGATTCCCAGCGATTGCCATGGCAACAGACTGATTGATGGGGCTGACACAATCAGGGTCATCCTCAGGACCACCTGACTTGCTTTTACCCCCACGTGACTCAGAAACTGGGGTGACAACACATGCACACAAATACAATCCATGAATCACACAGGTCTGAAAAACATGACATATTTCAAACTCTCATAATGCAGCACAAGAGAGCAATAATGAAACGTTTTTGCCCACTGACTAAAAGCAACTGTTAAATTATTAAACTTATATTAACGCCGACACTGTCAAAAACTCATCCAATATCACACTGTGGAATGGAGCACCTGTGAAGTCGAGGTAATTGATGGAGTCAATGATGATGGCCACCAGGGGGAGGTAGAGAGCAGCAATCTTAGCCTTCACCTCAGGCCTTGAGCAGCGCTGATCCAGATCATGAGCGCATAACAAACTGTAGGTGGCATTAATGGCCTTTTGCTGGACTCTGCCCCTGTACACACACACACACACACACACATTTTTACAGTTATCTTTGTCGGGACTTTCCATAGACATAATTTCTTTTATACTGTACAAAACTGTATATTCTATTTCTATGGCCTAACCCTCATTCGACCCCTAAACGTAACCCAGACAGATGACTTTTTGCATGTTTACATTTTCACTAAGCATCATCACACAATGTATCCACAATGTAGGTCTATGTGAATTTCACCCTCTTTGTAAGACATTTGGTCCCCACAATGGTAGAAAAACAAGAACACACACACAAAATTAAAATGTATGTCATAGTTTAGGAATTGTACCCTTGTAAACACATGACAGATGGATATTTGCTAACTAACGCACCACTATGTGTTCAGTATTTCAGCACAAAAACAGAGCTGTGAGTACTTAAATTACATCATCACTCTTTTTAGAACATCCACCCATAATTCATTCTTAGTGAATTTCCCTCTAGACTATTTCTATTTCTTTCATTTTTTTGGTTTTATTGAACATAACCAACCCCTCAGATTCCATGTCAAGTGCAGTGCTGAGCTCAGTCAGCAGCAGTCCGGTCAAGTAGTGTCGCTGTTTAAAGTCCTGCGTCAGGTCAAACATGGCTGCAATTTTATGGTCTTGAAAACTGCATGAGCTGGAGGTCTGGTGAGACAGAGAGACAGTTTAATCAGGACAGCTGTGGTTTGTAAACACACTGAGCAGTGCGTATATCAGATGGGCTGTAATATACATAACACTGGGGAATGACCTGTGAGGAGGTGGAGAGAGAGGGGGAGGCGGGGGCAGAGGCGGGGCTACTGAAGAACAGGCTGAGGTTGAGGTAGTGCTCGTGACTGCACAGGACCCTGAGAAACTCCAGCCTCATGCTGATCAAAGTCGCCATGTTCACGCTCTTCGCTGCCATCTGGGGAGAAAGATGAAGGGTTTTGCTAATATTATTACTTTTCTGAGCCACTGCATGACTGTTGATGGCTCTGAACATAGTGCTGTGCTGGGGCCTCAGCCAAATTTTGGCACCATTCACATTTTCCCTGGCAAATGTAAAAATTTAATTGTAAATATTTAATCTTAATTTATTCTCAATTATTTTCTTTTTCAACTAAATTCTGTATTTGCTCTGTGCTGCTTTTCCAGTTGTTTATTATAAATGTCATGCCAAAAACGTTCAATGGATTATTGCTGGAAGAGAGGGGAGAGCGAGAGAGAGAGAGAGAGAGAGAGAAATGTGTTTATGCCAGACATGTTATAAAGTGCCCTTGAACTCAGTACTTCTGAAGAATGTCATGCTGTTGAAGATAATCATTAGTAAACATCCTCACCTGGTTGCAGTAATTCTTCACCAGCTGAAAGACAAAGCCACGGTCCATAAGAGACATCAGGTCATAGATGAAGAAAGCCAGGCTGATGTTAACCTTCTCCGCCTGCTCATGCTCCTGAAAACACAACAAAAAACACAAACTTCACTTTTTAGGTTATAATTATTACATTATCACAGACGCTATCACAAGAAAATAATTATCACATTTTTTCATGTGTTTTAGATATCTCTGTTAATAAACAGTCCTTGATCTGTTAAGGTGGATTCAATCACCTTCTGCTGTTTTAAAATATTCTTAATCTCAGCAGTGACCACACTGACAATAGTGGTGATGTCATCCTTGAAGCGGTCTGAGAATCGATTCCTACGAGGGACTGTCTTCTTATCCAGCTGAGACACGTGTTGACTCATGCCCTTCACCTGGAGCATGTACACACAAACCCACACAATAAGTACTAGAAACTACTATGAATTACATCTGCAGAACATCTTATTTTTTTACAAAGAAAGCCAATATGCTCATCAACAGGTGCACAGCCAGATTCTCATAATCAGATTATAATCCCCCCCCTGTAATCATAACCAGATTATCCCCATGCAGCAGCCTTCCTATCACCCCCTTACAAGAAGCTCAAAGAAGAACCAGGCATATTTGTAGACGTTCTCTCTGCACACCCCAGTGCTGACCACCATCTGAAGAGCCAGTTCTTCATGGAACAACTGCAAAGAACCAGACACAAATGAACCTGCTGATTAAGAAACACTGCATCTCTGTTGAAATGACAGATGATTATGTGGAACGTACAGGCTTGTCTTAAAGTTACCTTTTTGTTTGCAGGTCTGGTGCCTCCAGTGGAGTTGTGAGCAGAACTGGGGAGGTTTATAGCGGTGGACGCCCGACTGCCTGGATGGTTTAGACCCTGATGGTGATCAAATGAAATCAAGTGAAATCAAAAGGGGAAAAATTTCAGCGGTCTGCACATGTCTATTTGGTTGGTTTTGTTTATGTACCTGTCCGAGAATGTTGTTGACCTCTGTGTCCTCTGGGCTCAGTGGTGCTGGTATATTAGGGTTGCTGCTGGATCGGATTCGTGTCTGAAGGAGCCTTATGCCCACTGTTGTAGCCGAGGTGCGAGAGAGAGTGTTGTATCGGCTCTCTGGGTGAGCCATCAAACCTCCAGAGCCTGGTGAACATAAGCCTTAACTTCAGTGTTTAAATTGAGGGGAGTGGGCTCCAGGCCCACAAAACAATTAAAAAAGTGTTTATTTTCCGTGGACCACTTTTGGAAAAAAGAATGAGGGGGGACACTGCCAAATAACCACAAAATAAGTCTTGTTTCCAAATAAAAATAAAACTAATGAATTGATCACTTTGGAATGGTGTAGTATTGCATTACCGGTGGGGTAAATGACATACTGTACCTGTGGTGTGGATTTCATGATGTGTGTCTGGCAAACAGAAGACATAGTACAGGTACGTTGCTAGGAGACAGTTTCTTCCCTGATGATCCTTTGCCAGCTCCTGACTGGTGTGAAGGCTGTTGACGACTGACACCACAGACTCAAATGCAATCTGGGCCAGATTTGCTGTACAAAACAAGATAAAAATGGCACCCTGTGAAACTAGCTGAGAGTAAAAAAAACAAAGGTTGTAAACTGTTCTTTAAGAAGACACACTTTTGTGCTAAAAACTTGGAGTCCATTGATTTCAATGGGGATAGTTATTGTGACCTAGAGATAACATGAAGGCTTTGCAAATTTTTTGTCATGAAAATTTTGAGAAAAACAAATTGTGTGTTGGCATTCTAACACAAACATCTGAATCATATAAGTGATCTGTAGTAGTAAGGAGTCAGATGTTAATCAAACCCACCGGCCTGTCCAGCGATGACCATGGGCTGCATGATGAGACGGAAGAGCTTGTCCAGAACCTGATGGAGGAAAAGTACCAGCGGCTCCAGCCCAGAGGAGGACAGAGAGATGATGCTCAGCTTCAGCTCATGCTCAAACATGTTCTCCGAGATCTTCTCATCGCCCACACGCACAGGGAACGTAGTCTTCCCCTCCAGAGCATGACACAGAGTAAAGAAACGTTCCAGATGTCTGTCCTACAATGAGTAGATAAAGAAAAACATTAGTTCTGAATAAATATGTTTCAAATATTTAAATACTGAATGTACCAGAGTGTGTGTGTTACAAACCTGTGTTTGGACTGAGGACACACAAGTTAACTCAAGACTGAACAGTCCCTTATGATTTTCCATCCATTTGACTGGGGGAACCTGAGGCGGCAATTTCTGAAGGCAACGTAAAAGCATTTACATTTACTGATTATACACACACATAAAATTAAAACACAAACTGTACCCAAATGAAGCATCATTTTAAACTGTATCAAGTAAGTGAAGTGACAAGTTGAAATGACTATTCTCCTCAGAAACAGGTAACTGGTAAAGTGAATAAAGACAGATGTTAAATGGTCCACAGTACCTCGGGGGAATGTAAGGAATAGTTAAGAGGAAGTTTGTCCAGAACGATTGGCAGACACTGCTGCCCGGTCTGTAGCCGGTCATTGTTCAATATGGGTAACCACTGGCAAGAGGAAATATATGGTGTTATTTACACTCATGACAGTATATATGTTTATGTGTGTATGTGTACATGTTTTTCTACCACTGTGGGGACCACATGTCCCCACGAGGATGGTAAAAGTCACACACAGCTACATTGTGGGGACAAATCAGCGGTCCCCACGAGGGGAACATAATAAATTATGTTTTTTTTAATGTAAAATGCAGAAAGGTTTCTGTGAGGGTTAGGTTGAGGGTTAGACGATAGAATATACAGTTTGTACAGTATAAAAGTCATTATGTCTATGGAAAGTCCCCATAAGACATAGAAACAAGTGTGTGTGTGCATATATATTAATATATATATATATTTATATATTTATACACACACACTCATGACATCTACAGTTATACATATACTTACAGTACAGGTAAATATCTCTGCTTGGTGGGTTGTGAAGATGTAACAGAAACCTCATAAACGTGCGTGTGTGTGTGTGTGTGTGTGTGTTGGGGGACTACATTTGCTATGGCACTCACTGAATATCCAATGAGAGTTTCCAAACTGCCCGTCTGGTTCTGTTTCTGTTGACAGCTGATATGGTAGAAGGTGAAGAGAAGGTGATGTTTCTCTGTTAACCGGGCGGGCATCTGCATCTTCACCTCATCATAAAAGTCTGGAGACCTGCAGTGGAGACGATAAATCCTCTGTCACAGCAACCTGATATTTGCTCAAATATCTTGATTATCAGTAATTTGACAAACCTGTTGTGATATGTGACTGGAGTGTAGACCTCTTGAACAAACTCAGGGCCGCTTGACTTTCCATAGAACACCTTTTGAAAGATTTGATAATTACATTTTATAAGGACAGCGTTATTAAAGCTGCAATCCAACATTTGCTTCTGTTGCATTCTGCCATCTGTGTATAAAATGTGAAATTGCAGGTCACTTTCTGTACTTTACGTATGTAAAAAATCTGACGTTTTTAAAATCATCATCAATTGTTATTATTACAACTTTATTATTTTGAATAGGGATAAGGAGACTGCTTAATCTGTACTTGCTTAATAACTGATTTTTGGTCATTTTGAACAAAAAGTTAGACAACTTTAAATTAGTTCTATGATCCTTTGGCGTTTTAAGATTAAATACTGGGTAACAAAAATCTACTTGGTTAGAGTGTTTGTTTGATTTAAATGACCACCACCTTGAAAGGGCAAATACATAAACATGAATATATATTTAACTCACAGGCATGGCACAGTTGGGGTCTTCACCACTCATAAACTGGATTTTAATAGTGATGTTTCTAGCTGAAGTCAAGCGGTTAGTAAGATTCAGTCTGAGAGGATAAATGTACAGCAGGTTCCTGTAAGGTCACAAAAATAGGTTAAATAATAAAAAACATAAATGATTGTTTATTTGAAATTCATAATTTGGTGTAAATGCATTAACTGACCACTAGATGGCGTAGACGACTCACGTTAAAAAACAATAACAATTTAGCTGCACGGACCAATCCAATCAACTGCTCTTTAAACATTTCAATGAAATGTGCTTCTCAAAACTAACATTTATTGAGGGCTACTGTTTATTACTGCATGTTTCAGGCAGAAATGTCACACTACAAGTCAAGTCAAGTCTTTAGCAAATTATTTCATAATGACATTAAGCACATAACTGATATGCGTGGTGCGTGTGTATGTGAGGGGCTCACCTATATATATTGTGGGGCACATAGACCTCACTGGAAGGAAACTCCAGAACCTCTTTAATGGCCCGCTGGTGTTTCTCAGACACAGGCTTCACAGGAATCAGTTCAGGGGACAGACACCCAGGGACCACGTCTGGCACTGGGGACACCTCCAGTCTCAGTAAGCCTGTCAAACATACATGTGCATTTTTAGCACATTACTATGTGGTTACTATGGTTTTTCAGGAGGTTGCGCATTGGTCAAAGTCAAAGCAGCCCACCCCCAATTCTTATAATATTCTGGTCCCTGGGTGGCTTGGGTCCATTATAATTTTTTTTGTTGGTGAATGCCAACGAAAGTCATACGTCTGATCACTCAGTCAGACCATTTATGCTTTTAACCCACAACAAATTTTTAAGAGCAGCACAAGGTCAGGCCTTCTGTGG
Source organism: Botia almorhae (assembly GCA_036877575.1). Classification (NCBI taxonomy): domain Eukaryota; kingdom Metazoa; phylum Chordata; class Actinopteri; order Cypriniformes; family Botiidae; genus Botia; species Botia almorhae. The sequence goes on along the minus strand of JAZGTJ010018134.1, from coordinate 1,556 downwards.
AAACAGCATGAGCAGCAAAAAGAATCTTCTCACCAGGTATGACCTTAACACGTCTCTGATTAGAGGACCTCTTGATGTCCGCCAGGAACTTGAAAAGATCCTCGTCACTCAAACGTTCTCCCTCCTGCCCAACAAACAGGATGGTCACTGTGCCTCAGCCCAACTCATCAAAACATCTTTTCATATGTATCATGAATCAGTTTATGGAAAATTGCACAATTACTATACAGTTTAAAGGGTGCTGAATTTTTTTTTAAAGAATGCAGCGTTACACACTTGAAGAACACGCTGAAGATCGCAGACACTGATTCATGTGGAGAATGTAAAGAATGAAATAATGAACTCAAGGGTACAAACTAAAATGCAAATCATTCTGTTTACATGAACTTTTTCTTACTAATCCAACGTGGTTGATTTTTTTAGCACAGTAAAGCATTTCTTTAATTCAGAAGCTCCAATAAATACATGTTCAAAGTGTATGTGAATTTGATATCGACCCTTTTTAAATTTGTGATGCTCGTTTGCCTAGTTTTCCAACTGAAGCTCATTCAGCCTCCAGTCATACCTCACACCCATCCAGCTGTACTGATTCATGCTTGAATATGGTCCATCCACTTTTCTAATCTCATTCATTTCTGATGCATTAAATGAAGTCCTGCCCAACTTTTTTAAATACCACGTCAATCAGAAAGACTGTATCTCACATTACAAAAGCTATTTTTTCATGTTACTAAAAAGCTGATACCAAAAATACTAAATAAACGGCAATTTTCTAATAGTTCAATGAATTACTGGAGCAATGCACTTAAAAATGACAAGAAACTTAGATTTAAGATCAATACCTGCTTGATGAATGTGCTGGTGGTGGCGACCGCCGGTTTGAAGCCAGACAGAGTGTAGTTTTCCTCCATCATGCTAAATCTATCAGAGTTACGCCTAGGAAAACCTCTTTTTTCCAAAGAACCCCTGCCTGTGCCAAAATCGAAAATTATAGCAATAAACACGGGCAAAACATTTTAACATTTTTAACTTAAGACATTCTGTGTTGATGGCCGATTCATTACAAACGGCGTTCACACTATGTACGATAATAATAACTATAAAAATAAAGTTTAAAAAAATTGTTCTGAATGTAAGAGAATGGCAACATCCACACCACAAATATGATGATAAAAATACAGTACAAGGAACCACACTGTTGGGATCTCTGTCTGAGCATTTTTTCCAGCTGATGAACAACAAAACATTGACAGCCAGTCACATTCATTCGAACTTAAAGGACTCGTGCATTTACTTGGAATAAACAGTGTTGTTGTCTGTGGGTGTGGACACTAATATAGTTTTTGTTATAGATATCTTTATAGTCATCGTTCTTGGTGTGAACAGGTCTTAAAGGATGGATCACTGGTATCTAGTTCCTGCCTTACCATTCATACTGTCTGTCTCAGCTGTGTCTCGCTCCAGCGTGGAGCTGATCAAGCTCATGATGTTGACCGTGGCGAAGGCAAATGGCATCCTATAGCGGCCCAGTCTTTGACAAAAGCCCTCTGCCTGAC
>JAZGTJ010018133.1:0-11605 GCA_036877575.1 Botia almorhae | reverse complement strand
ACACTTTAAAATCTCTCTGATCAGTGCTCCTGCTACTGAAGTAGGGAGCTGTTTGAGACACACCCAGAAGGGAGAGCTATGAGCAATTTGTGAAGTGTGTGACATTGGCCTGCATTAGTGTGAAAGATCAGCACAGTCGTGTCTGATTAAAGTGTGAGGTGTCACGCATCTGCCAGTAAAGAGCAACTACCATCATATTCTGTGTGTTTGTGTCTCAGGGGACCAGTTCCACAGGCGACACATTTGTTGAGCATGACACACCCAAAAAAACACTTTACTACCGAGATAACTTGCACCACAGTGTTATTTGAAACACATCTCAGATTATGTTTTGTTTTGATAGCATACTTTGTCGCCATGGACTTTAAAACATCATATAACATAAAGGTTAAAAATAGCTTGAATGGATCCAAAATGTACGTGTAATTTTAAACTGGATTCCTGGATAACATGAATCAAGTTTTGTCCAAATGTGTAGTTCATACCAGTTAGCTAAGTTACCATTAACCGCTAAAAGAGGGTATTAAACTAAATAATGTGTGTTGTTCCACTCAGATTGGTATGATAAATAGCATTTTCTGTATTTGTTTAATTGATCGAGGCCGCAAACCCGTTACTGTGTACAAACTGGCTAAAATGGAAGTGTGCTGTAAAGTGGGTTTTAAACGCTAGATGTCAGTATGGAGCAGTTGACGTAAAATCTTATTTTCACTGTCATTTAATGATAAAAAAATATTTCAAAGTATATGTATATATAGCAATACATGATAAGCAATAATGGCTATTTTTGAATCATTTGTTTTCAAACATTTCTGAGAGTTATATGGAAAATAGTCTCAAGTGTTGAAAAACTCGAACTGCACTGAATACTGAATTTTGTGTGACACAATTAAACAAACATTATTTACATTTGGCAGATGCTTTTATCCAAAGCAACTTATATTGAATTATGCTATACATTGTTCTTAAATATGTGCAATCCCTGGGATCGAACCCATGACCTTGGTGTTAACGCCATGCTCTAACCACTGAGCTACAGGAAAGCCTTTGTTTGCAGTCTAACATTATATCATATGTCATGTATCTATGGTGTTGAACAACGGAACTTGTTTATGATTTTGGGGAATATGACTCATTTCCTAAGTTGCCTTGAAAAAAATGATTTTTAGACAGGCCATTTTTTTAGGCACACCTACTGAATTTAAATAGGTACCTGGGCCAAGACTTCAGAGCTGTCTTTAAAAAGCCTCTGGCATTATCTCTCTCACTTCCTCTTTATAGGTCACAGTTTTAACTTGACCGTTAAAAACACATTATTTTTACAATCCTGTGGGGTAATGCATATTTAGTTAACGCTAACATTTGTTCAATTACTGTTTGAAATGTATTTAGGTAATATGAATTACTGCAAGAGACCTAAAGGTCAAAGGCTTATTGTTAGCTTTAAAGTTATAAAATGACAATTTTATAGAAAATTTTTATAGAAAAAGAAAATTTACGGCATTTAAAAAACTGTTATAATTATTATAGTACATGCAGTTTCCATAACCTCGTATGAATTAAGCGACATTCTGTTTTATTTTTATTTCATTTGTACCTTAAAACATTTGTCACACCACAAGACAATTAAAATAAACGTGTGAATTTAAAAAAGCTGATGACAAGTGTTGAGACACATAATCAGTTTAAAAGCACAGTGCGTTATACAAGGAAAAAATGAAGTGCATGTTAATTTGTCATTTACGCGCATATCCATTGTTATGGAAATGACATTTTGGACAATGCTAATTCCGTGAGATTCTACGAACTCTGACGGTTTTATCAGGAGTCTAATTAACTGTCAAATCAATTGCAGCGCTGCTCAGAAATATTCAAGGCAAGTATTCAGCCTCAATAAATCCCATCGGATGAAAAGCCCTTTTTCACTCTTTTACTTATAACGACATTTTTAATATAAGTTATATAACACATTTTTAATTAAGCGTCTGTGTGCTTTTGTCTCCAGCTAAACTTTTAAGATATGACTGATAAAAGTGATGTATGGAATGTGAACCTGAGGCGCTTCTAACTTTTCTCCAATGCTTGGACAACCTATAAATTAAAAAACACTCTTACGTTGTTTTCTCGAGGAGCCCTGCATTTGTTATTTTATTATTATTTTTTGCAAATTGTGCAAAAAAAAAGTGCATTGCTGAGTGCAACTTTAAAAACAGCATTTTAACATGTTCTTGAGTACTCTGATGTTCCATTAATGCAACTGTGGGTTATTTAATTAGTTAAATAGTTAAACACATTGTTACTAGCTAATGTTCACCATACACTCAGTTACGATTACTCGTTTATTTCATTCAAAAAACAGATTTTCTTAACTCAAGCACGTGTGTCATGTCATCACGATTCCACATCAGGCAACTTTAGTCTTAAAAAACAATCAGAGTCATGTTGAGAATAAGTGACTCTTATTTACAGAATGTAGGCCGACATCTCCACTGTAATAAGAAAGCTCCACTGTCTAGCCCCATTCATACTGAACTTTGAAATGAATTTGTAGCAATAATTTGTCAGCGTGATGTTAAAATTCACCAGCTGTGTAATGAATCTCTGTCATATGAGAAACAGTGAGAGATATATTTCCTCCAATATCATTTTCCATCAGGAATTCATCTCGTACATTTAAACCCACATAAGTCGAAGGCATTTGTTAGAACACAGAATAAATACAATTATATTTCTTTCAAGTGTATCGCCGTGACAGCCTCACCGAGCTGCTGTGTACAGTATTACATTTTACAAAGTAAAAACAGAAACTCTTGTCACGGTAAAGAAAGTTTACACTAAACTGAAAATGCTTCACCGTTTACTCGCCCTCATGTGCGGAGTTTGAACGTATGATATTTGTACTTATAAAGTGTCGTTCATTACTTCATATGATACTAGCTAGATTTGGCACCAGGTTTTTAAAAGACATGCACAATAAAAAGGAAAACAGGTCATATGCTTCATTAGCATACGTTTCATTAGCATATGTTTCATTAGCGTGTAGTAGTAGCACTTAGCAGTCCAGATTGTAAAGTCTCTGTTTCGTGTCAAATGTTTTGAGTGCTTGGACGTAAAACTTTACATGAAACTGAAACGTCTGTGCTAAATGTCAACGCATCTATTATCTATGCAAATATGTAGCGCGCTGACTAGCTCGTGTACGAAAAGTCACGAAAAGCTTTGTGGCGCTCGAGAATTCATTTAAATAAAAGCATCATAGCGTCAAGAGGTTTGGATCATCCTTTGCGAGGGTTGCTGAGGTCTGGCACATTATTACACCTGTAACAATGACACAATTTCTTAGCTTATATCATCTTCTAGTTCCAGCCGTGTGAACTTTGCACATACTTCAGTTACTGTATCATGTGGTAGAGGTCTGTGTCACGCTCCTCTGACTGCTGGTGCTCCTCGCCGCACCGGCGCCTGACTGGTTCCCGGATCTCCACTTCCTGCCACACCCACATTGTGATGTCATAATGCAGCGCTGCATGAGGTCCCGGAAGAGATGTCCCGCAAAAAACATGTAGATCCAGGGGTTGCAGCAGCTGTTGAGACTGGCCAGCAGCATGGCAATGATAAACGCCAAGGCTGTAAAGGACAAGATTACAAAAACAAGTTGTATTTGGTATAGCAATTTTTACATTATATTTACATTGCAGAGCATAAAATATACCATATAATCCTAAATCTATATAATAATAAAGCCTATATTCTCAACCGGACATTGATGAACATAGATTAAAGATACAGTTTATTGAACACATTCTGGCCCATTGTGAGAAAATTATACAATGTGATATGGGATAAATTGTTACAAGGGGAACGTGCCATTACATATAATGTCCCATTACATAAGAATACTACTATTAAATATATAAAACTATATATATCAAAAATGTAAATGTTGCAAACAAATACATATACGTACTGTATATACAAATATGTACTGTACATCAAACCATTGTTTTGGCCAGTAGACATTGTAATGTCTCAACTGTATGCAAATACAACATATAAAACATGGGACAACCTGCCCCAATCTCACATTTATGAAAATCACCCTTTTCCTGAACATACAGTTTGTCCACGTAATTAAAATCTAACCGCATTACATAGTTTAGAGTTCCCTTAATGTATTCCAGTTGTGGTTTCATTGTGTTAACTAACCGTATTTACCCAACAGCTCTGAAAGCCAGATTTTAAAAACATACTTCTCCTCTCGTGAATAACAAGGTCCCTTCCTGCACTCATGTTCTACATGAACCCACTAAAATAAAGACATGCTGTATCACCAGGTTGTCATTCCATCCGAATCCGATAGGGGGAGTGTCATCGTCAGGTTTGTTTTAGAAACGCTGAATACCGATTACGTTTATTAAATGCAGCAAAATGTAAGTAACTGGGGAATATACTTTGAAATGTTTATTTGGACATTCGGTTGGCTTATTTTAGCCCACACTAAATCTACATTAAGGGCTAAGTGAATAGCTCCTAAAGTTCGGGGAAATGTTAGGGAAACGTTCTTACAACCTAAAATTGTTAGCTGGGTATATTTTGAACTTTCTGTTCTGTAATTCAAACCTCAGACACCCAGACATTGATAAGGGTTGTTTATTTCCTCTTTGGAGAAATCTCTTCCCCTCACTCTTGCAACAACATGAAAAACACGGAATTCTGTAGAATGTCACTGTGTGGTGTAACATCAAGATTTCTTTATACTGAAATTACTGGAACAGCCAAACCCAAGAGGAAACGCAGCTAACAGGGAACGTTCTCAGAATGTTATCTAACTTTCTCTAAAAGTGCACTCAACGCTCCCTCAAAAATGTTCTTGCAGTAACATTAGTAGAACAATTTTAACGTTATATATATCAAAAACATTATTAGTGGAACACTTTAAAAACGTTACAGAATTTAAAAAAAAAAGTGTTTGAAAAGTTTGAAAAGTGTTTTTTAACCAAACAATCACGTTAATACAAATGTCTAAAAAACTGGGTGTATTGAACGTTTCTAGAACATTCACAATAATATTTTATATGTTTTTACAAGCTAAAATTGTTCGCTGGGAAAAGGCTGTTCACAGATCTGTGGCCAAATGATATTAAATCAGCATAACAGCTGGAGTGAAAAGCGAACATGATTTTTATTCTTAGTATTTGGTATAACCCCAGTTTGATGTTTATGACCCCAGTTTGACGTTTAACACACTGGACCTGGCACGGACACAAGTTTGCGCAAAGCCTGGAGCTTTGTTATCCCGGGATGATTTGAGAAGGTCCCTAAAGAGCATCTAACACGCATCAGTGGAAGCAAGGGTAACCTTCTGTACAAAAATCAATCCCAGCTAACAATTTTAACTTTTAGGAACATTTCCCTAATGTTTCCATTAAGTAACAAAAATGTTATCAATGTAATTCAAAAGTTCTGGGAACATTCAGAATGTCCAGATTTTAGATATTGTATTGTTGCAGTATGCTTGGTTATAAGAACGTTATTCACGTTATGTAACGTTTGTAAAGCATTCCACTCACTACTTAAGAATAATGTTTTTGATATATAATATATAATGTTAAAAGGTTCTACTAACGTTACTGCAAGAACATTGTTGATAACTTCAAGAGAACGTTCAGAGATTGTTAGCCACTGTTCTGAGAACGTTCCATGTTAGCTGGGAATACAGTTGAAGAAAAAGCAACCTTGTAGCAGATAGTTCTCCTTGCAGTTGTCTTCATTCAGGGTTTTGATAACAGCACAGGTGTGATGTTATGAGATTACAGCGCAGTGGTTCTGCTCTGGACCCTTTGTTGTCACGCTTTCACCAAAACCACCTGAGGGTCCTTGGGCTGCTATTTTAAGACTCCCGTTTCCATCCCGGTTGCTTGTTTTTTCTCCTGAGAGCTAACTTTGGGTTATGCCATCAGTCAGCTTTCAGTATAATGTTTATGAGGCTAAAAGAGAAGATGATGGAAATAGGGGAGAATTCCATAACTTTATTGGAGAGCATAACCATCGCACAGGGATATCACTTATTGGAGCCAACATCACTGTTTAGGTACATACTGAGTTACTTTGGCATCCCATAATCTCCACTGTAAATGACATATATCTTGTGTTATTATTGGAATGTTGTTTTTTAACTTGAGCCCAGAGAGTTGCTTAACCTCCTGATGATGAGGTTGGGATGTCTGTAGACATGTTGTTGGCTCATGAGAGGGTCACCCTGATCTTGACCTCACAGAACATTTTATGAAGGTTACAGTGGCCCCAAAAATGCATTTCAGGGTTCACTCACTTTCTGCCCAATGCATTACAATGCTTCTACAGTTGTTTGTAAGTACGGAGAGCACGAAGAGCAATTACATATAGCAAAACATAAAGCCAAGTTTGGTCTCAAAGTCACTTCGTTGTCCTAGCGGAGTAACCAAGCAGAGCAAACATTTGACAAATTTTACAAAGGCAGGGTATACAATTTTATCCAGAAACATTTTTGTTATGCTGGTTGAAATTTTCCTCACACCCTTAAAGCACTCGCTAGCGCAGAACCCTAATGTGTTTGTCCAATCATTGCGGTCGGTCTGAAAAGTTCTGGAGAACTTGTTTGTATTTAATAATGATGAACTGCAACTGTGGATAATCTGTTAACTGTGTGAACCTTAAAACCAGTTAGTTAAAGAAATAAAAGCTCTGTACTGCACTTTTACTCCCCAAAACATTGTATTGCCTAGAGATTGAAGTTGCAATCCATAACTTTTGTCCCTCTGTCGCCATCTCTGTTTAAAATATAAAACTGCATGTTACTTTACATACTTTTTACGTATGTAGAAAACAAATGAGGCCAAACTGACTGACTGAAATCGGACCCTAATAACTCAAAATATAAATTATTTATATAAGATTATTGCAATTATATGCAAATCGGGGTATTGATCACTGATCTGTCATGTACTTTTCTCAAGAACTTATTTGTTAATTTTTAACAAAAAAACTTACCAATTGCAGATTTGCACGTTTCTTCCTAAAGAACTCACAATTTCCAAGCTAACAGGGTACATTCTGAAAAAGGTGTCTGCAGTAACATTAGTAGAACGTTTCTTTAACGTTGTATACCACATAGTTAGCAGAACGTTTGAAAACGTTCATTAAAAACTGTTTGAATACCGTTCTTACAACTAAGCAAAAACGTTAATACAACATCTAAACACTTTAATAACAACCTTTAAAACGTTTTCATGTTACTTAATGAAAACGTTACGGAAACGTTCTTGCAACCTAAAATTGTTAGCTGGGCCCTTATATTACCTTCTCTTGGAGCCATTGGATCCCAGGCAGACCACATCTGAACGAAGAAAAACGGAGTCCAGCAGATAATATAAGCCAGGACGATCACAAACGTCATCTTCACCGTCCTGATCTTGGCCTTGGAGATCAGTTTGACGCTGCTGACGCGAGACAGCGCGGTGCCTTTGGCTGGCCGCGGGGTCAGCGACAGACACTGTTCCCTCCTGGTCTTCAGTCTGAAGTTCTGCCATATTTTATAACTTATCATACTATAACAAACACTTAGTATGGCCACAGGAATGACATAGATGGTGAGACTAATCCACGTGACGTAAGCCTTCGCGCCCCAGGGCTGCACGAAATCTCCCCAGCAGTCGTACACGCCGTCACCCATATTTCGGAGCGAGAAGATGTACATCTGAGGCAGGCTAAAAATCAGGCTCATAATCCACGACGCGATCACGTAAAAACGGTCCTTTCTGCGGCGTAAGGACCGCAGCGGCTGCCATATGGCCAAACACCTGTCCACAGACATCAGCACCAGCATGTAAGTGGACGCGAACATGCCGACCACCTGTAGGTACTTCACCAGGCGACACAGAATGTCCGGGCCATAAAAGCGAAACGTGATGTCCCAGATAAGTTGAGGAAGCACCTGGAAAACCGCCACCACCAGATCCGCTATGCTCAAGTGTTTCATGAAATAATACATCCGCGACTGCCCGTGTTTGCTCGTCTGGATAGCCAGGAGGACGCACAGGTTGCCGGCGAGCGCGAACAACAGGATGAGAACCAGGACTGTCACTTCAACTTTAGCCACTTCCTCGTTGCGCTTTAGGGGGTTTACGGTTTGATTCCCTCCCGTGCTGTCGTTTCCTCTGCTGGAATTCAAGCACGAGTCGTTAAAGGACCAAAAAAGCGCGTCTTTCAGCGGACTCTCCATCGTGCGTAAAATGAGTCTCCTTGCGCGCTGCTCCCGCGGGCCACGTGCGCTGCTCTTGGCGGCTGTAAACCTCTATATATTTTGACACATTTGCAGACGAACAGTGTTATGCTGTACAATGAACACCGTATGAGGGTGATCACGGAAAATCCTGCTTAACGAATCGCTGCAAAATAAAAACAAGTTATTTCAGGTGCAGATATAATAGAGCATATGACGCAAGCATGGAGTCCTACGATTGTTTAAAAGGTTCATTCAGTTTATATTACTTGGCAAGCAATATGACAAGCAATGCAGAATATATAACTGATGTATGAAAACATTGTCTTCAGAAATATTTATCAAAGCCCTTCTGTATGTTTTCCCCCCCAAATTATCATAGTTCAGGATGACAGAGTATTATCTCAGTAAAAAGTAAACAGTAATTGATATTAATGAACAGTATTACCATTTGTAACTGTTTAAATATAATAATATATTAAAATATTAAGACTATTACGAAAATGGCTATTGAAAAGCACCTACCAAAAATCGCTCAAGAGGAGTCCATTGTGTACGTCTTGGCTTTGAAATGAAGTTTGCATTGATTTATAACAAAGCGGTAGCGTTTACTTCATCGCGTGGGTCGGACACAGCAGCGGCGTCTGCAAACGCTCGCACCGGAGTGCTGTTTTATCAGCGCGCTGGGTGCATTTGTCCTGTCGCGTCGCACTTACACATTTCTACCACTGAGTGGCGCTATGCCGCGCTGGAATATCGAACTGTATTTTGACCATGTTTGTAACGTTGATATTTATAGAAACAATACACAGTTAATGTGGAGATCGGATATACATGTCACCTATGGAATGTGTCACAGGGGTGTCTCTCACTATCTGTAAAACTTGCATTGTCACACCCTTCCTCCCAAAAGAGGAACAGAAAATGCTAAAAAAAAAGTAATTAATGTTGATTTTAGTGCATGTTAAATAAAATGCAAAAGGAGCTTTACTGGTGGTCTCAGACTTTAGGGGCCCATTGCATCACCAGACAAATCCAATACAGACACAGCCTCACTGGTTGTATTGTCTTTTCAGAATAACAGCTGTCTGGAGATTTGGCTGAATTTAAACCAGCGAGGAAAGTGAATATGAGAATCTTTGTTTGACAGGCGACTGTTTTTCAATATTCACAGATCAATATTCACATCTGTTCTGCATTTAACCGAGTATTATTGAAAGATAAGCACCAGCTTTACACCTAGAAAACAGATTGATTGAACAAATGATTGTTTTCTTGATATATGAAGCATATATCTGTACTTGTTTTGTACGTGTGTGTATTAAACATATCTGTACAAATACTTTCTTTCTACAAATTCTACAAATTTCTTTCTTTCTGTCTGTCTGACTGTCTGTCTGTCTGTCTGTCTGTCTATCTATCTATCTTTCTTTCTTTCTTTCTTTCTTTCTTTCTATCTATCTGTCTGAATGTTCTGTCTGTCTGTCTGTTCTTTCTTTCTTCTGTCTTTCTTTCTTTCTTATCTGTCTGAATGTTCTGTTTGTCTGTCTGTTCTTTCTTTCTGTCTGTCTGTCTTTCTTTCTTTCTTTCTTATCTGTCTGTCTGTCTGAATATTCTGTCTTTCTGGTTGTTTCAGTTCATTAGCTGTTGCACTAATAACAGTCATTCGGATGACATGTATGCTGTGAGCTTTCAGAGGGAGAGCAGCTATAATTAAAATCCCTGATTAGCTCTACCCTTGATTTCATCATCACTCTGTGTATTCTCAATATACAGATAAAGAGAAGAGATGCTAACAGTGGCCATCTATGGAATAATGTTCAAATGTTACAGTAATACACCCTAATGCTGAATCATTTCTTTCCAGAGATGATACAATGAGAACAGAATTTATCTGTAGTGCAGCACTATGACACTCAATAGTAAAGGACCAAACATTATTTAAATGCACAGAAACATTCTTGGCACTACTTCAATCAAAAAGTCAAAAGAATTATTCGCAATACACACATTTTTTCATTGTTGGAATGATGCAACGATCGCGTGTAGACCTGATTATATTTGCTTTAACGTTATATTCAAACCTTAATCAACCTCACAGATAATTGTCTGATGTGGCACTCTGCAATTTGCACAAAATCACCTTTTCAAAGTGAGAGGTCATTTCCATTGCACTGATTGCAGTTAATTATACCATAATAGCTATATTATATTACTGGTGTACCTTTAGCTAGACTGGTGGACCATTTTAGTAGGTCATATGTTGGCGTGTGGTTTTGTTGCACGTAACTCTTCTTTAGAAAGATTGTTTTAGTAGCTTTACAGTGAATTGGAAGACTCCACTATTAAAATCCAAAAATGAAAGGTTTTGCGAAATCAGATTATTAAATGTTGCTTCATTGTGTATATTGCGGCCATGAATTTAGCCCAATACGTGTATAGCTAACCAAAATTTCAGTGAAGAGCAGAACGGTGGCTGAAAATGACGCAGATGTATAATCTGATTTTCTTATCAAACTGATGGGAAGAATTTGTTGGTTTACCACCAGTATTTACAATTGTTGTTAAAGTTTGAATCCAAATCCTCATGCACATTAAGCTCAGTGGGCTGAACTGTTCTGCAATCCGGATTTACCTCAGAGGACAGCAGTTTGGGAACGCCACACAGCTCAAAGGAAACAGATTTTTCCTTCAGATAAAGAGACTGACTCTACAGTAGTCCGGAAAGTTGTGGGAAGGAATCGTTGTGCCTCTCACTTATTCCCCGCGCTGTTAAATGTTTTTATAACCAGCTCCGCATTTCAAAAAGGTAAAAATAAAAGCCTCTTTTCAGAGAAATGCAATATTTGTCAAACGGAGCACTTCGGGTATAAAATACTGCGTCCGTTCCAACGCATACAAATGCACAGCCGCAAACAAAGCGCCTCAGAAGGGAAGAGGTGATTGTCTTGTTTGTTATTGTGTTGTGTAATGTGTTCAGGTCTTTAGAAAGTGAGTGTTAATCGATGTGATGGTGAACACACGCGCTGGGCTCCGCTCATTACGTCGATGCAAAGAGAATGGGCAGGACAGGCCCAGCGTGCAGAAATACAGGATAATTACGCTTGTGTAACTGTAATCTGTGCAGTCCTTTGGGTTCTTGATAGCCATAATTTGGCGGGACCTCGAGAGGGAGGTAGTATTTATTTCCTGAGATGTTCAGACAGCAGCGCTGCGTCTCTATCAATGAATTCATCTTTGCGCACTTTACAAACCGTCGGCCGCAACAGCACGTATATCACACGTGATGAAGACAGACTTCAAAGCAAGATCTGATCTGTGGAAAGAAGGATTGGCTGGAGTCTG
>JAZGTJ010018132.1:0-11605 GCA_036877575.1 Botia almorhae | reverse complement strand
CAACTGTGTACTTTATGCACAGAATAAAATGCACAGAAGTGAGCTGCAGTCAGGACAGCCCGTCATTTTCACAAGGGCCCATTGAAAGATGGTTTCAGATGCAATGTGGTTCTAATTCCCACAGTCTGGGTTTGTTCGTGTCTGAGAATGGCCTTTATCACACACCGTCAAAGCCCCTGCATGCCATACATGCCCTTCCAAATCTGCTCCAACTATTTAACAGAGGATTGTGGGTAATTTTGATACCTTTAATCAACCGCATTACAATTTAACATTGTCTGTACTCTCTGGAATGATTATATCAGGGTGAGGAATTTGTGCAATCTCAGAACAAGGACTTTAAGAGATTTGCCCATTACTTTTTAAACCTGTCCTTGTTCTTTTGGAGAAAAGCAAAACCACATGTTTCTCAGATCTCAACCTGAAACAATTTGACTTTACAACAAATGTGAAACACCCTAAATGTGCATTATATATATTCTGTGTATAAATATTTTGTTTACTCTATATTATGCTTTACACTATAACCAGCTTGACTAGCCTGACATAAACATTTCCCTGTGTATCAAATACATGATATGCTTCTGTTAAGCATGAATAGTAACTATGAGAAAACATGTTCTGTGGATGTGAATGACATAATTCCCAAGTTCAAGAGGGATTAAAACTCAGAGCAGTTGTGGTCCAGCAGGAAACATACCTGGAACTCTCTGGTCACCCTCTGGTTGATGGACTTCTCCTGACTGGCAGTGATAGGCTCAGTGGTAAGATATTGGCCAGTATGTCTTCCACTGTATTAGGGGATGTGCCAGGCAGTGCCAGGCTAGAGTCTAGCGTATGCTCAATTTTCCAACTGTTGTTACATCTCACTCATACTTTCAGCTTTACAGTGTTTTCAAGTCAAGTTGCATCAAGATCCATCTACCCTTTATGCAGATTTCATGCATGCCAAGCTTAGCGGGAAATATGTCTTGATGCTGTAGGCAGCCCAGCAAAGGTTATTAGCTGCCCGCTAAGGTGGGAAAGGTAGTTATAGTGGCTCTATAACAGAAACACATTGGGTATTAGGATTTTATGAATTTGCCCCACCTTCTCCACCTGTGTAGCAGAGAAATTTGTTTAAGACAACACCACGTTTACATTCAAATTTTCAATTGTAAATGCCTTGCTAAATCACATACAAAACAGAATTGCCCCTGAGGGTAATTCAATTAAAATCCAAAAGGTTGGAATGTGTTTGACTGCAGGTGATATGAGGTTTCTGAGTATTGTTGAGAAGCATCACCAGTTGATTTTAAAAATTCAATAGTATGGAAAAAATTTGTTAGAAAAATTGTAACAACCAAAGTATGTATCTCACATTTCTTATTAGCGTATAGGCTACATCCTCACTATATTTACATGATTACATCTCACAAGTCTTGAGTGCTTACCATAATATAATTTCTGATTCTTACCAAAAGCAAACATATATCCCACCTTTATCCATACTGATAAGTTATGTAAAGAGGTGGGATATATATATTATGATTTATAAATGATTTGTTGGTTTTGTCTTTTAGCTACTAGCTTTGAGTTTAATAAAGTTACATGACAAATTGAAACCATTTTTATTATTTCCACGTAGAAGCGTAATTACAACATTCTATGCTGAAAAGACACCAAAATATCCTAATATTCTGATGTTTTATTGAAATTAAATCATTCATGCTTTGTGTGAATATGCACTAATATGGCCTATGTTGGCCAGTATGTTTCCATTCTCAGTTCAGCTAGATGGCTCACTTAAAACACAGAATTCCAGAAAACCATAACAGGTGTATTTGCAGAAGCAAATCTGCCTATCATCTTATTTCCACTGGGACGTGTGGCCCAGATTTTTCCAGCCTCCATCATAGTCTGCACGCAAAAGTCAAATCCTTTTACATCTAAAAGGATCTTAAGAATAGTAAAATAAGAGGTCAGACACCCAGCCTGATATGTGAGAGTTTGCCCATTGGCTCCCAAGATTAACCATCCAGTAACTGGCACACAGTTCCTTTTAGGCCAAATATGTCAGTTCAGATTTCAGTTTCTCCATTTGACAGTGTTTTAATTTTGGGTTTTTAGCACACTTCAGCATTTTTAAAAGGACTGGTTGGAAACACATTAATTTGCACTTTTAATAAAACTACTACATTAAATATTCCAGGTTTATATATGATTTTGTCTTTTCAAACTTCAGCAACAATGGGTAAGTATTGACCAACCAAGAACTCAAGACATTCCTTGGTTTTTCCTTATCATGAGGAACTCAGACTCATCATGAAAATTCAGTTTGAAATTCAGTTTTGTTTACTGTAGAGTATTAAAAGGTATCACCTGATGTTAGTATCTCAACTTTCTCATGAACGTCAATTTCCCATCATGTTTTATAAGGCACGGCTGGTGTCAAAATAACCTTTTAATAGAAAGGAATGCAAAACTTTCTTTGAATGACAGAAATAAGCACTACTTTCTATCCTAAAGCTAAACTATGCCAACTTAAAATTCCCTTTTGATTGCGGACAGATGGCAGGCTTTCTGGCCTGGAAGCCATTCTGCTTTAACACGATCAGAACCAAAAGATCAAAGATAAAAGAGTCTGTTGGAAGTTCCCTGTGCCATTGTAACAAACAATCCCTCTGGTGCCCCTTAAAACATCAATTTAAACTTTGCAACGATATGTCACTTTCTTTTTGTCACGTTACTTTGTGGGTAGACATCTGATACATTTTATTAAAGCAACACAATCAGGCAATCAGTGGAGCTGTCAACAATGCTAATGGACCAACTTTCAGTATAGCCTGAAGGCCATGTCTCACTGGAATTAAAGAGATCATGGTGAGGTCTATTTGGAAAATTATCAGCATGGCGTGTGCCCCCAGCTGGGCTGCTTAGTGTGTGCTTCAGATCAGGTGTAGTATAAGGACACCCATGTGGGTTGAGAGGTTTAAGCACACATTTCACTGTGGTTGTTGACTGCCTGTTATGAATAAGAAATGTGCTATTACAGTATCAGATATCATTACCGCATATTAACGTTAAAGACCATCTAGAGACTGTTTATTTTCCATCATGCATAACAATACGCAGTCAAATCTGCAGCTCTAATTCACTTCAGTTCATTGCAAGCATTACAATAATTGAGAAATCTGGCTATGGTTGTAAATGTTGAAGTCTACTAAAACACAGCCAGGTTTCTCACTTGATCTCACTTACAAACTCTTTCCTCTTGACGTGCTAAGCTAAGCATGACTAAAACCTGAATAAACAATCTTTCATCCAGTTAATCATTTATGCCAAGGGGAAAGCAGGGAAATGAGCAATATAGAGGGATTAATTGTATGGATTATTGAGATATAATTGCACCACTTACAGCTGATCAGATATTCCAGACAGGGAAAAACGTTTCTATTGCCAGCCATCTGAAAATGACCACAAACTGCGTAAGCAGACTCACATATCCTCTGTCTATACCACACTGACCTTACAGTATTGGTTAAAAATTTACAGAAAATTCTTTACAAGGTTATCCCCCCAAGAGAGACCAACAGTGAGCGTGAGATGTCCACAAATTGGAACAAACTATTAATTACCATTTTGCCAATTCTAATGCAAAGGTTATGTGTTTATTTTTATTTAATTATTTTTTATCAATAAACTGTACTTTAATCTGTGAAAGAAAGTACTGTCAATGTGTGGCTGCTTTGTAAAGAATGAATGCGCATGTTGATGACCACAAGGGACAGCCATTTTGGTTGCAATTAGCTTACACTACAGTACAAAGATTTAGTACAAATACAATAGCGATAATGACTGGTAGTCTGAAACCCGTAAGTAGTCTTTAAACCCTCAAAGTGGGTTTAACAGGGGCTGTGGTTATCAGTATTAAAGAGACATTTCTATTTTGTTCTTCAACATAAATTACACAAAGTCATACTTCATACTTCTACATACTACATTCTTGTGTTCTAAACACAAACATGTTAGAATACTCACTTAGATTATGTTAGAATACTCACCTTTAGATTATGACATAGTGATGCTCACTTTTGATTGGATTTAATATTTAATTGATTAAAATTTGATTTTATTTTTAAATTTTGTGGGACGCGCTAACAACAGGGCTACATTTACTGCTTTGAGCTGCTAATAAGAGCATAGGAGCACTTTAATTCTGTTTTAAAAGATTGTCCCCCAAAATCAGTGCAGAAAATGTAAAAAAAAAGAAGGCTCTCTGGGTTTGCTTATTGCTCTAAATCACTGTGAATGGAGCATTTAATTCTGTCACTTTGTGGGCTGATTATGTTTATCACAGAAATAATAAAATCATAGAATCCATTCTGTGCTCTTCAGTCACTGTCTGGTTTAGTTCTTCCTCCCAAATGGACAAACACAGACTTCAGAGAATAATTGAGTCTGCAGAGCGCATCATTGGGACCAGCCTGCCCTCTCTCCAGGAAGAATCATAAGGGACCCCTCCCACCTCACACACAGTCTGTTCAGTCTCTTTCATTCTGGCAGGTGGTACAGATTGATCAAGACAAGAACTGGAAGACACCAGAACAGTTTTTTTCCAACAGCTACACAGATCTTAAAGACCGCCATACGTCAAGAGTGATGTAACACCAATCAGGAATGGACTAGTTCCACATGTTCTGGAGATGCTGTCACACTAAAGGCTTCCTCGTAGTGTCCTCAAATGATGCAGCATCTCTCTTCTCAGGGAACCATGGTTACTATCATATCCATAACAGAGCAGTGTTCAGTCTCTTTACCTTACAGTCTTCTTACCTTACCCCATTTCACCACGGTAAGCTTAAAATAATGATTAATAATTTGAGATGTCGGGTCCAATTTCCTGAAAAATGTCAGTTTGACTTCATTGGACTTAATCATACGTAAGGAAAAGTATGTAAATTACTTTCAATTTTATGTTTCAAACAGAGATGGCAATAGAGAGGCAAAAGTTAAGGATTGCAGTTGTAACATTTTTTTAAATTACCAACATGTTACTGTCAATGAATTCCAGGTAATCTATTAAATGGACCTACAGTGTGCTATTACTTCCTGGCATGCCCTTTCACAGTCTTTCAAGACCAGCGATTGTGATGGGAAAGCCTAAACAAACGATTTCTTTACAAGCAGTTCCTGCTGTTCAGCACCTTTGTGATGGGAAACTCTGTCTTTTTTTGCTGAAATAGAAAAGTCTGCACACATTGACTCTCTTTGAAGCACCTGCAGTGACCAAAAACATTTCCTTCCACAGCTGTGACATTTGTACAGATGTGAAAGCAAAATAAAAGTATGCCAGTCATCATCGTTCAATAATAAATTCAAGGCCTTACTCCACCGCACCTTTTATAAAAGTTACAAGGTATACGTCAGAGAAGGAACCTAACAACAGACAATGGAGAATTCAGAATGACTGCTTCAGTTCAGTAATGAAAAGCAAGCATATTCTAAATCATAAAGCAAGATATTTTCAATTTGATTTAAATAAACTCTTTTACCAAAATAGCTTTAATTTGCTTAGCATTCCCAACCCAACCTGAAACAACAGGCAACATTTATTTTTATTGCACATTTCCATGGAACTTTTGATAACCCCCATAGAATTTACCCAGAACTGTGTATTGAATTGTGTATTGTGCCTGGACATTGTCATGATCCAAGATTACAGCCAACACATTCAGCTGACCACAAAATTAAAGCACACATTAGTTAAAGTTAATAGGATTTTGGAAAGTCTAATGCAGTTGAAAATCACAGTGTATAGTTTAATGATTATGCCATAATTTTCTTTGTTAACAGCACTGTGGCATATAATACAACTAAACATAAATATCTGTGTAATTGTAAGTGTAATGTCCGTTCAAGTTCAACAGCACTAGTAATGTTTCAGTAGACTGTTTTGTTATTACAAGAATTTTCCTGCATGATGTTCTAACATTCATTATATCAACAGATGCACAGGGCAGTTCATTTCCTTGCAATTAGGGACAAAGTTCAGGAATGAGGGAACGAGGAAAAGACCTCTATTCAGAAGTCTTATCTCAATTGCTTCCTGAAAACAGGTCAGAGAATCAATCAGTGTAGAGCTGGTCAGTCTGGTTGTTGCTATCTAAACAGGAAATGCTGTAACATGCTAACACACTAAGGGACCGATAGCCTTAGGCAGCAGACCTTCAGGCCCATATTTCTTCTATATTCCTGTTTAGCAAACCAACACTCCATCCCTTCGATTTGTCTTTCTTCCTTATGTTTATGACAGGTCTCAGTGTTTACACACAGTGGAGTCGTTTAAAAAAAAAGGTTAAAAAAGGGTTAAAAAAGTCCATCCTTTCAAAAAGGATGATTTTTTCAAAAAGGATGATGCACACTCTGATTGGCCAGCTGACACAGTGTGTTGTGATTGGCTGATTATCTCAAGCATGTTCTGCTTCCAACGTCATTATAAAGCCATTATAAAGACAGTTAATAATGTTATCAGTTTTACCACATCAGTTTGAGCCTGAGTCAGATCTAGAAAATGCAGATGACCAAGTTGATTGATTGGAACCAATTTTCCAAGCCCCAGTGAAACCGAACACAATGCATCTATGTTTGTAGTCTTTTTGCCTCCAGTCATGAGCACAGAACAGAGGATAATGTCAGAGGATATGTAAACATAAATCCATCTGCACTTTTGATCGGCAGCATCAGTGGAAAACGCAATAGCTACTGGCAATAGTTAGGTGACTATCAGCAAGTCATGAGGCTTATTTTTGGACCTATGGGCCCAACATAAGCAGTAACACAACTGTGATAACTAAAACCACGCCTTCTTTCTTTGCATGTGCATTTTGGCAGCATTATTTAAATATTCTCACACTGTGACATAAGAATGTGGGGGAGGAGTCAACTAAGGTGTTTTTCAGCAGTTAAAATAAACTTTTTGTGGGAGATTTTGTGTAAGCTGCCAAGAGGTAACAAACAAAACAGAAGCACAAAATTGCAATAAAACATGTAAAACAATCATTTTTAATTTTAATGATGACAACTGGAAATCACTTGCTAAATTAAATATGGCATTGAACAATGTTTTATGTACTGTTTCACATACAGTTGTTTTCTAAACAACCTTCTAATATATATGCAGTAATCTAGCACTTCATAAATAATAAATAATCCCATTGCTGAGTGTTTTGTATTTTGTTTGCTTTGAAAATTAACATTTTTTGCATTAGCAGAACTTGCAAGCAGCCCCCACATAACTCTTCACAAGAGTTCTAGAGATTTTCTAGAGATTTGTGTTGATGTCTGTCCACTGAATGTAACCTACAATCTCTGACTCCTCTCTGTGGCAATGGGAAAGTAAATATTTACAATGACAACAATAAAACAACAGTTATATTGAAATGTTTTTGACAAAGAAATGGATAGACTTCTGATTTCTATCATATGATGGCTGAAGCAGTAGTGTCAGTGTGAAAGTGTTTTTATAGTAATACATTGTGAACGAAATTCTACAAAACTATAGTGAAAACATCAAATTCGAATGCAGTGCAATAAAATAGCCCCTCTGCCCTGCAAACAATAACATGAAACATGCATAGATTTCATTAAAACAAATTGTAAGCAGGTATTTTTATTAATTTCAGTATTTGCAGCAGAGGGCAATCCTCCTAAGATGCCGGCATTGCCCTAACATGCATTCATAACATTCTCATAGCCAATCAGCTGTGTTTCATAGTGTGCTTGGTATTTTATGAGTGAAACAATAAAGAGAGGGGTCTAAATGTGGGGACAGCAGTAGTTTTAGAAGTTTTAGTTAGAGCATCACTGTATGGAATCATTTTTGTATACTATAGTCATCTGTTTTGACAGATGCTCCACAGATATCTTTTCAATGATTAAGGATGCTGTGAAGTATGTTGCTTAGTGGTGGCTTTGTTGATCGGTTACTTAGACAACAAGAATTACAATTAGCTGTGAACTGACATAACGACCCCAATAAGGGTCTGAAGCTGTGAACATTCTGTTAATTTGCACTTCTTAGTTCCAGTAATGTTGAACTAGAATGTGCTGCATGATGTTACCATCACAAATCTAACAGTTCCCTTCCCGCCCTTGTTTAATTGGTTTGTCTTGTCTGAAACCTGCACTAAACTTGTTACCAGGCAGCATTACATTATAATCCTGCCACATAAAACTGGGAAGTGAATTGTGTTCCTGAACTGCTAGATTTTCTCTCAATGAAAAGCTACTGCAATACTTTCTTTGTAAAACATTGAAACCTTCAATAAAATCTTTTATGTGTTTTATTGGCTGAGTGACAAAAGAAGCTCATTAGACAGTTATTATGGCTAAATATCTAGTCAATATTTAACTAAAACACTTAAGAATTGCATTTCTACTGTATGTCTATCAAGAGAATCTGATTTGCCGATATGTAACACAGTTTTAGTCAAGGCATGTGCCCCTGTTCTTTCATTCTATAAAACCACAGGGGGACTTAGTGCTTGACTACGGAACAACTTTTGAGAGTAATAAAGAGCTTCATTGTCTTGAATAAGGGAAAATACATAGTACTTTTTTTTACTACTGTGGAAGTCAAGGATGCCCCAAAACTGTTTGGTTTACAAACATCTTCAAAATATTTTCCTTTGTGTTCAGCAGAAAAATTTATACAGGTTTGGAACAACAATTTGAGGCTGATTAAATGATGACAGAATTTTCATTTTTCGGTGAACTATTACTATATTTAAAATGTGTAGTTACAGGACCCCCCCCACCAAAGTAATACCTGACCACACCATCCCCTTGAAATGTTTTTACAATTCGACCACTGATAAGAACTTAAGAACTTAATGCTCTTCAAACAGGATGGTCACCCATAGATACAGAAGACACAAATATTACAACTATCCAGCACTAGTTGGATAGAACATACGGAAAGCATTCGACGTATTTAACAGCATATATAGAAGGTTGAGTAGTCAGTTACACCCCATAATCATTTGACATTACATGGCATTTGAATGAGATCAAGTAACAATACAGGTGCTGAATGGCTTGGCCGATCAGAGCGCATCTACCGAGTGCCAGCAGTTTGTGAGATCATCGAGGAAATAAAGCAAACAGAACAAAAAGGCCCAATTGATGGCAATACCTGTTTTGAGGGACACATCTGATTTTTATTAAAAGCACTTTGAGAGGAAATAATAACAATATTCATAACAAGAGCAAGATGTTCACTGCCTATATTGCGTCAGTCATACTAAAAGCTAAGTGAGACAATCTGCTCTCTGCAAGAGTCCGGCTATGTGCAGCATTTCCTTGCAATCAAAGTAATACTCAACATTGATACAAACTGTGCTGTGAATGTCTACATCAACCACAATGATAATAACTAGTCTTTTTGTTTAGGAGTCTTTTGCATGGTCTTTTTTAGGAGGGACAACTAAATAAAACTTCCTTTCGTTCTTTAAAATCCAAAATTAAATTTTTTAAAAACCTTAATGTCAAAAGTTTTCATCAACATTGTTCTGTAAAACTTAACAGGGAACTATTAAATACAGGCAGTGAAGCTGTTGTATCAGAGTCATGGCAAATGAGACTAACTGTGCACAAGTAATCACAAGGGAAGCTGTATTAGATACAATATCCTCCACAGAAAGAGCTCCATTAAATTGCAATACTACTGCTAGGCTTATAAGCACATTCATATGAAATCAGGTTCAATTGGCTTGGCTTAAATTTTCTAATCAATTGAAAATAAATATGACATCCAAAGGCTTCACTTAGAATTCCAAATGAATTGAACTTCAAAGAATTTCTTTAGTATATAAGACATATAATAAAAAAACTGCTCAACATGTCCAGACTCTTCTGTGTGGTGGATGCTGGTACTCCACTGGGGCTGAGGACCTTGAGTTTGATGTTGAGAGAAAAAGAGAGTGAGAGTGAGAAAGAGTGTGTGTATGTTAATGTGAGACAAGGAGACAGAGAGAGAAAGAAAGAGAGAGACAGCGCTTATCAGACATATTCCCAGCATCCCACTGCAGCTGACACTGTCCAAGGATTCAGTGTGTGTTTGTTTTCTTTGGGAATATAGCAAATCACAGAAGCCTGTAATGGCAGTCTCTGTTTGTTTATGAAATTTGTTTGAGTCTGACTTTTCCAAAGCAGAATCATCTCATTTGCGTAGTTTCCCTAGATGTATTGAGCGTTGTCTATGACAAGAATGGCGTTGAAAAGGTCAGCCCAATAATATTTCGAACAACTGCAGTATATATATATATATATATATATATTTGTTTGGGTAATGCATGTATGTTAGGATAGATACATTACTATGAAGTATGCATTCAATGTGTTCAAAATGTTGGTGTTCAAACCTAAACTAGTAAAAGCTGTTTTAATGTAAGCGATGCTTTAATAAGAGGATAAAAATGCCACAATTTCCAAATACAATTCTGGAGATGCAGGAAAGAGTAGTCTGTTGTGTAACAAAAATAATGAAGCCAGGACTTTTTGACCTCATTAAATCACAAAGTGTTCCATTAGGCTATTATTAGTTTGTGTTTGACAGTTCATAGCTAAGCTATAAGTATTTGTTGTCTAGATCAGGGGTCTTTAACCTTTCTTAGGTCAAAGACCCCTTGGTGGACTAAGAGATGGAGCAGGGACCCTTGTCGCATATTGTTTAAAATTGAGTGTTGCATTTAAAGACAGGCCTTATGCATATAGTTTCATAATATTGCATTTAAATACGTTAGGATGCTAACATTGCAAAGCTATTAAAACATTCATTTTTTATGTACAAACTCATATACCTGAATGTTATATTTTATTTACTTTGTATTTTCACTTGGGAGAGACAATAAAATATTTAGCTGAACTTAAACTTTGGGTGAAATGAACACTTAATTTAGTTAGTTTCCAAAAATTAGATCAAACACATGGCTGACCCTTTGTAGTACTGCCACAGACACCAATCAAAGTCCTCTGTTCTAGTTGAAAACAAACTAGCACTGACCTAAACTCCCCCTATAACTGATAGCTTTATAGGGTCGGTGAAAATTAACTAGGCATTAAAAATGTGTTATAAAGTCCATATTTCTAATACAAATTTATTGAAACAAATTGTACATGTACTTTATTACATAGGAAAATTAAAGCAAATCTTTACATTTTAACGTAAGTACCGTTTGCCGTTTTAAGACATCAGCATCAATTTTAACAAAAGATGAATGTACTATCAACGCAGGGAATATGAAATCCTATTTACTATCGTTTATTTACTCCAGTAATACTAGTCATGATGAAAGTTGAAGGTGAAGTTCTATAGCCAATTTTTAATACCTAGTTACATTTCACCCACCCTGTATATGTATATGATGTTCAGCTGTACTGCTCGATGCAATACATTTTCCTTTATTATATTTATTTATTTAAATGACTATAGTGTTCTTTATTATCCACTTTCTGATTGTACAGACAATTGTTTCTAATGTGAAATAAAACATTTTGAGGATTGTGATGTTTTCCCTACAGTGAAAACTATTCGTGCTGGCTAAGCTCTAATAAGACTGCAAAA
>JAZGTJ010018131.1:0-11606 GCA_036877575.1 Botia almorhae | reverse complement strand
GCAAACCCTTAATATCTGACAAGCTATAATCAAATCTATAAGGCTATTGTAGCCTGGAAAAAGTTAATGCAAAAGGATAACTTGATATTGTGTAGTCCGGGAAAAAGTCCTCCAGTGGTAAAGGAATTCAACATGCCATCATAAACAATAAGTCAAGGCCCACAGAGTAAGGCATCCATTTTTTGGAGACCTTGAGAGTTTATGGTTCCTCAAGAAAATGACAATGCAGTCAAACACGTAAAGGCCCTAAACAAGTCCACCTTTAGGGATACAGAAGAACGTTTTGGTCCCAAATAGACAAATAATAACAATGCCTTAAAGTCCACTCCACGTCAACACCCTTTATCTGATTGGTCAACACTGTGGACCCGAGCTACTGTTTAACAAATGTACAAGAATGAGGAACTTTAGGGGACAAGACATCACCATCTCACCAAATGCCCTCTTTGTCATTTTGAATGAACAGGTGTTGTGTTTCATCTGGGCACGCTCCACTGAAAGAATAAATAATGCAGGGAGGTTGGACTCAAGAACTGCCACAACAATGATTCACAATAGTGAAACAGTTTCGCAAAATGATGAAACAGTGCTTCTGTTAAGCCAAGCCCTTACCCTACAATCCAGTCGGTTCAACTTTCCACCTCAGAAACTGAACAGATCTGACTGGGTATATAGACTTATGGGAATAAACAAAGGTGACTCATGCATTTAGCTCAGGAGAGGGTCGTCTGTTTCACCCACAGGTAACCTGCCATTGTACATGACCAATGGGTTACAGCAGGGATGTACCACCCCAGACACCGGGGGGCACATTTTAAGACCAGTGGTCAATCAATATAGGGGCTTCAATTACTGATTCTTAATATTTTACATTACATGTACCAAAAACCACTTAGGTTATTAGGTTACATGCTTGAGTAACATCTCAGTGGTGCTGTTCTGATGGCTGTTTATGTAGTGTTGTAGAGAGCTACAAGGATAGATGTTTGATGATCAGCTGACCTCAATCAGCTCTGTCAAACTGATCCTCCCTGTGGCAAGAAATGGGGTCAAGCTGTCATGGCTATAAGCCTGTTTAACCATTAAGTGAATTCACTAAAGCTCTAATCTACATGAACAGAATGAGAAATGAATCTCAGGTGTGCACGCGGAACCAAACCCATCGAGACCATCAAAACCGTTTAGAAAATGATTATTTTAGCCTGACAACATGCTATAATCACACTGACCCATATAAAAACACAACAATCAACGATTAGAGCAGACAGACTGGTTCAGCCAGAGACAGGAATGACCCGACGCATGTTATGATATCAACACTGCAACAGCACTTCTCTGGCAAGCTGTCAAACAACCCAGTTGTGTCATCGACCACAGCCACATCAGTACGTCTTAGTCCAATAATCTACCCACGGACAGCCAATGTTAAGTATGCTCCGACCCGCATGTAAAGCCCGTTAAGGTGTCACTGACCTGGAGAGGTGTTTCAGTATCTGTTTCTTGATCAATCCAGCCATGATCTCATTCACTTCGTATCACTTATCCGAGGACGGCGATTTGATTACAGACTCTGTACATTGTAGGTTTCCTCCGGTCAAGGGGAGCGTTTTCTTCTTATAACTGTAGGATAATGGTAGGATATAGACATGACTCGTACAGGCGACGGACACTACCGCTTCACCGTTGGGTCCATATTGAATGCGCAGTGACGCGTTGGTGGACAACGCGCGTGCGCAGTAGCACCGGGCGAAAACGAGGCCGGTCAAGCCGCTTTGGTCCAATGGAAATCTTGTTTGAATGTCGCGTCAGATATTTGTTTATTTGTTTATTTAATAAACAAGACCAAAATCACTTACATATCAAAACACCGTATAACAATTTGTTGAACAAACATATAACAAATAGGAAAGAGAAATAAAAAACTAATAAAATAAAAAAGCTCATACAAATAGCTTTTTGCTCTAGTATTTCTCAAACCAAGAAGTAATTCAATATAATGTTTAATTTCCACCTAAAATAACAAAAATACGGTATAGATTCATTCATTAACGCCGATTGCGTCATATGCGTTTTTAATGGAACTAAAAAAACATAAAATTCTAGTTAATATTTATACACAGAAATGTGCAATTAATAAGTCAGACATCTACCGGAACAATATTTCTGTCAATGGCCAACAAATTTGCCGACCAATTTTTTATACACGCGTTGCTGGATGTTGTTGAAGTTAATAATTATTACGTATTTGCATAAAACTGAGCTTAAGATGGTGGAGCTTGTGTCAAAAAAATTTTAGCAGACCCATTTATCTACACTACACAAAGCCAACACTGTAGAAGTTATGCACGTTAAAGTTACAGTTCCTGGCACTTCGAATGACCATTTTGGGTCATTTTCATTATTAGTTTGATGCCATATTTGACCAATAGAGGGCGACAAAGTACCTTAGATTAACTAAGTTTTGTATGTAATGAGACTTCACAAGAATTTCTTTACATACAACACAACATATTTTATTAAAGAGACCAGAATAGTTGACATGACAGTTACAAAAAATACTGGATACTCCACTTTTTTCAACCAAAAATTAAAAAGGAGGAAATTAAAATGCTGGACTTGCAGATTAACATGTGGTATTAATGCATTATTTACATTAGGTAATAAAATCAAATGATTTATAGTGTAATTTACAGAAATACCAACTCATAGCAAACTATTTAAACAGCCACATTTTGCTCAGTGTTAGTACAATATAAGCTCATTGATTAACCTTTAGCCTTCTTTACACATCTTTATCACATTAATTTGGTCCCTACACAATGCCTGACAGACATAAATAAATCTGTCTGATATTTTATGGTAATGACAGTCTCTATAAATGGGCAGCTTTAACTGATAGGAAATGTGCTGAAACTCAAAGGTCTGTAGGCACCTGTATAGCCACATCAACTTCAGTTCCAGGCACTTCTCTTCATGCTGTCAAAGAGCTCTTTTACTTTGCACATATCCTCTTTTAACCTAGTAGGGGCATCTGTCAGCTCTAGCTTTTGATAAATCTGTGAAGATGGAGAAATAACAAAGAGGAAAAACGAAGTGTTTTGCAAAGGTATACAGTACATGTATAAATCCTCATTAACTTTTATTAGGTATCAACCCCTAACCACTACTTCCTAACTGTTAACTTCTTCACCCTAAATTTAGGTAATTATATGTCACTTCTCCTTTTAATGCAGGTTTTGAACTTCTTTAGGTTTCAGGCTTTGAAACCATTCTGTACTGAAAACAGGATGTACAAGAGATACAGTATATACTGTTACATTTCATTAAACTGGCAAAATGTAATAAACTTTTGCAATCAAATCCTGTAATAAAATTCTGTGGTTTAAATATTGATAATTTATCTACAATCAAAACCCATGTAAATAACACATGTAACCATCATGGTTAAAGGCGTGAGTGTAATGCATTATCTGGGTGACACATTCAGCTGAGTGGTGATACCATACAGGATTTTTACCTCATTAAAATAGCGGTGCATGTATTTGTAGAGTTCACGGAGGGCAGCAGATTCATTGAACTCATTTTCATGTTTCTGTTGATAAATCATTCATTCACATTGAAGCACTTGTTGTATTTCTATCACTCTTTGAAATCTGTTAGGAAGTGTTTGTCAAAATTGTACCTTTGACTCCTCTTGAAGAAACATTTTGAAGTCTTGGTTACTGATAAGTGGCTGGTCCTTCACCAACTTGTAGTATGACTTCACTTCCTGTTTGTACTGAGGGATGTCTTTGGCATAGAGCAGCTTATTGGTTGGTGAATACTTAAAAATGACAGAGAAAACATGTGAATTTAAAGTTTTAAAGTGAATTTAAAACAATATCTGTGATATTTCCTTTATTCCATGATAAAGTGATCTCAGTTTTTGTTATCATTTATTTACCTTATAAATTGTTTTTTTGCACAATTTGTACATAAAGCGGTAATTCATTTAGATTTGGAAGGACATGAGGGTCATTAAATGATTATGTTTCAATTTTGGATGAACTGTCCCTTTAAATTTCTATGGTTACCTTGTCCAGGTGTTGCTCACTGAGGGAAAAGGAGTCCATGAAGGCCTGAGCAATGACGGACAGACAGCCATCCAGATGTGGCGTCTTTACCATATCACTGAACACGAAATTAGGGTTCTTCAGAATGTTTACCCAGAAACGTAGTGGAAGGCTGACGGGGAGGACCAGGTGACAAAAATTAGCCAATCACATTACATCTTGACCAACTTATGAACGCATTATGCTGCCTGTTAGTGGAGCCAGGCAAAGTGCACGTGAACAGAGTGAGAAGAGGTGGCGTATTGCACCTGTTTGTCTTCCAGATGTGGAGAACATCTGGATCAGAGATCTTTTTTCTATCTGCTTGTGCATCCAGGAAGTCAAAGAAATATTTGACAGCCAAAGGAGCTCTGTTGTTGGGCATTCCCCAGATACTCCTAAAAAGGTTCTCCACAAATGAATGAATTGCCACCTGGTGGACATAGAGCACATTTTCTTATAACAACCTCCTAACATCTTAAGAGTAGGACTAACAAATTATACACTGTATGATTAAAATATCAGGCACCTTTGTGGAGAGCAACTTAGTAAGGTAAACCTCTTTGAATTTGACCTCTTTATTTTCTGGATGTTTGCTTTGGTCTCTGTCGATGTCTGGATCAACCTAAACCAACCAAAATAGTCAGTATGTTTACCAATCTAAACTGCCCATACCATACATAACAACAGTATTTTGTATAACAATTACTATAAGTGCTAAAAAAAGAGTTTCAGAACATGTAAGCTATGTTTGATTTTATTACAAAACGGAAATGCTTTGTGTGTCTGAACAACATTACACAAACCGTGAAACATTTTAACAGGAAGAGGTTGGCAAAGCAACAAAAAAACATTACACCCACAGTTACCTCACACCCAAAGTGCAAAGTGGTTAAGTGCTATAACTAGATATGATACAAAACATAGCATAACACACAGAAACCTCAGCAGACAGTAGCCCCTTTGAAACATGCTGTCTTTACTGGTAAATTACTGGCCAATTACCATTAAGAGATCATGTGTAAATGGGACCTTTAAAAAATACTAGTAAAAGGGTCTTGGCAATTTACCAGTAAGAAGTTGTAACATTACCTGTAATGTACAGGTGAAATGCTATGTGTGAACGCTAAAGTAAAAGTCTGCTTCGAGCCAATCAGAACATTCAGACGCAGTTGACGCATCTACTCTGCTCTGTTTACGAAAGTCAAAGCTGAGATGTTTGTTTAATATGATATCATTGGGTCATAAGCAACTGCATGAATGTAAACATTTGCAAAAGTACAGACTCCATGCATTTGGCATTTGTTATTGATTTATGAATAGTACATTACCAGTAAAAAGACAAAACGGTCTTGCTTATGTGAACGACTTGTGTATTTACCAGTAAAGTCTTTTCTAGTCTTTCTATTACCAGGATTGCTGTGTGGAAGAGGCTAATGATCTGTGCCTCACATCACGGCAACAGGCAGCCAATCACACGCAAGCACATAACATATGCAAACATACACACTACAGGAAACACAAATGCTGTTTGATTACTCACCAGATGGAAGTACTTGGTACAAAAGTTCTCATCATCTAAATTGCAATCATGACAAATTGTGAATTAACAAACTGAACTGGCATTTAAACAATCACTGGTATGGTATGTGTGATAGTGAGTGTGAAAACAGTATGAATCTTATATGAACAAATCATCTATACATTTTATAGTTTCCTATTATGAAATGACTCACCTTTCACGCTGCTTTGAGACCTCAGAGGTGCATGCACTCTGTTTGTGATAACTTTAATGCACGCTCCATCTGTAACCTAAAGAGAAATATACTGTGTTCAAAATATCTATATTTACAAAAACATATTATTTCCCATAAAAATAAAAGTAGCAGCTACTACTTTGTTCCATGACACTGTATTATTGGTTTAGTGTAATCTGGATTTATTTTGTCTTGTGATACAAATTTTGTAAGTGAAAGGTCAATCCTTATTCCCCTAAAAAAGACCACCCTTGAAAACATAAAAGTAGCACGCAAAGGCATTTTTATGCAAACCGCACTAGCACTATCATAGCATACCAAATAGATAAGGTAATTCAATTTTTATATTTTCTTTAGAAAATGCCATAATGTTATTATGCTGTTGGTGGTTGCTATGTAGTTGTTAAGTCTATACAGAACAGAAATACTTGCGTTAGCAAGAAATTAAAACTGAACCTGCTTGCTTTGTTTGGTCTGATGCACTCACCTGATAATGTTTCAGAGTGTTTAACATAGTAACATGTCCCCGAACCTCTGAGTTCTCATAGACTTCCTGTAGCATGACAAAACTTCCTGCCCTCTCATATTCTTTGAGGGCACAACAACAAACAGAGAAATCAAATAGGTATTAGTTCTGAGAACAGCCCAAAAGTTTGTTACTAATGTAAATGATCAGTAGAAGCTACATTATGTGTACAAAGCTTAAATTATATCTCATATATACATTTGTATATACAAATATAGTAAATTATAATCAAAAACAGTAAAAGCCATTTATTACATATCCCTTATTCAGAACACCCATGTTTTTTTTGTTAAAAAAACATCATTTACCAAAAACTGCTCCAAAACCCACTAACCAATTTCAATGTCCCTGGTGTTCTGTGTGTATTGAAAACCAAACTTGCGCTGGAAGGTCTGTAGGATTTTCTCCTTGACCTGTTGTATCGTGTCACAGGTCAGCGCATTGACCTCCAAGACCTCGCTGACCTCTCCCTCTGTTCCCACAGCAAACAGCACCCTCAGTTTCTGTAGAGATTGGAGAAAGAAAAAATTATTTACTGTCTGAAGACAAATCACCCACTACACAATTTCCAGCAAAGGAAATCTGAATGGCTCTCATCATGCAGGCAGTTCACCATCTTAACTGCCATAGAGAAGTAAACATTTTAGAGAAGTAGCATCTAAAGAGTTCCAAATAACAAATTAAGACAAAGTGTCACAATGGTCAAAACAACACAAAACTATGTATCATTTATGTCTATTTTATGTATCACTATGTCTCTACTGTTATATTTTAATAAAAAAGTTACACAAAAGTTCCAGGTTCAGTTTCATTTGCCATGATCAATTCATCTGAATTATACAAAACATATTACATCACTTTGTACTCTCAATATTGTCTAAACATTGTCCATTAAAATACTCATATCCATCAACCACTAAATATCATCCCTTTTTGTTGAATATCTGCATCCGTTTCTATACAGAAATCACAGAATAATTCTTTTTAGCTGTCTAATGCTGTTACTTTTTTAAGCATGTGTGGAAACAGTCGTTTTTCAAGAGTATATTTAAAAACAATACAGCAACTGTGTTAATTCTGAATCATTTTTGCAGTTGTAAAAAGATTTGGTGGTCACATGATCTGTCTTTCCTCTTTATTGTTATGCAGTGGCGAGGAGTGTTTTACCACAAATTCAAAAAGACGCCAAACATCTAACCACACACAAAATTTAGTCACATTTGAGGGAATAAAAGAAGCTCTGCGCATGGATGGCCTAACATAAACAATGAATCAAAAAATATTAGGAAATACACTTGCGAGAACAAGCAACATCATTTTCAGAAATTGAACTAGTTGAAAGATTGTGTTGAAAGAATGTGTTGAAAGATTGTGCAACTAAAGTTGAGGAAGTTACAAGATGTATTGTGGTTTAAGTATGGACATGAGCTAACGTGTCCATACTTGACACGTTACATGAGCTAACATACAGCTAACGCAGCAGTTCATACTTGGTTTTATTATATTATTATATATTATTATTATATATATTTTATATATTATTATATATATTGAGTTTAATTATATACTAGCTTGTGAGACATTTAACTTCAAAAAGTCATGAGAAACCTAACACGTGACCTGTTCTAAAGAAAAGTCCAATTACATTTTATTATGTATTGTTTATATTCATTTTATGTATTGAATTTTATCTATTGAAAAACAATGTTTTATTTATATATTACTGTGTAATTGTATATTGTATTGTGTATTGCTGTGTTTTGCTATTGCTGTACAATCATGTAAAGAATCATTTGTGGGAGGCAGATCTCTCCCTTCTAAATGCTAAACAGAAAAAACTTTTTTTTGCAAACAGTTCCTCATTGCATTAAACAGACAGTTGAAAGAGGAAATACTGACCAGGGCCTCAAAGTCCTGTGCCTGACAAAGAAGCCAGTCCTCATTAAGGGTGTACAGAGCTTTCTCTGTCACTGAGTCTACAGGTCCTTTTGAGATCTGCTGAGTCAGAGCTGACACCAACAGGAATAGAGGCTGTCCTACTGATTCCTATAGTGGAAGCACACGTACACATAAAAAGAACCTAAGTTCATGTTTAAAGCTTCATCTGCTGTATGTTAAAGGGACAGTTCATCCTAAAATGAAAACTCATTTTTTGTTATCATTTACTGACCCTCATGTTGTTCCAAACCTAAAAACACTTTTTCCCCCTTGAGAAACACTAAAGAAGATATCAGGCAGAATGTCTAAGCAGCTCTTCCCCATACAATGAAAGTGAATAGGGACTGAGGCTGTCAAGCTCCTAAAATGACAAAAAAGCAGCAGTATACAGTATACAACTATAAAGTGTGTTTACTATATTTCCACTATATAAGATACTCACTGAAATGCTTAAAATATAGTGCTTGAGCCATGTGAATGACTTTTATGTTGCTCTTTTGTCTCGGTCCCCATTTACTTTCATTTTATTGAAAAGACAAGCTGTAAAACTCTTCAAAGTTTCTTTTGAAACCACAGAGGAAAGAAAGTCATACAGGTCTGAAATGACATCAGGTGATTTCCTTTTTTGGGGGAATTATCCCGTTAATAGTAAAATAGAATAAAATTGTAGACAGATAAACACACATATAAATCTATAAAGTGGGGGGACGGACAAACCCTGAGGAAGCCGTACAGACAGATGGACATCCAGTTGGTAAGAAGCTTCTCCACAATGGATTCTGTGCGCCGCAGCAGAAGTTTGGGATTAGCATTGCTGGACTGGTCCATCAGGCTTTGCAGAAGGTCCTCCATTATCTCTGTGAGATAGAGGAGATCTCCATGAAGGGCCAGAGTCAGCAAAGATGCCACTGTACATCTTAAAAAGCAAGAAAGAGAGCAGGAGAACACATTACACGTTTGTAAGGGTTGGTGCAGGACATGCACAGTAGAAGAGTTTTTTTTTCTGCTGCACATAATCTTCTGCTTGGACTAAAGGTTATGTTTGAACAAAATATTACTGATCTGTTGTTGTAGAAAAACGTGGTAAATATTACACACGTCTACTGAAAATGACTAAAATGTATTTAATAATATCTGTAGCATAGAGCTGATTTAAAATATAACAGGCATGAACTAAAAGCCACAAAACTCTGTTGGGGGTTTGCACACTTGGGCACATGCAGGTTCACTAGGATAAAGATCAACACTAGAACCACAAACATGTGTCAGCCGCGTTTGTTCTATTCACAAACCCTAAGCCTCAATAACAAACACGAAGCCTTTAAAAATAACCCTAAGGCTGTGATCAAGCTTATCAATTTATCTAAACATGTTGTGAGACTGTATTTGGCAATGTGTAATCTAAGCATCTGAAGTATTTCAGACTCACTTGTCTTTAATGCTAAAGTCTTTATGTCCTTCTAGCGCATGCATAAAACAAGTGAGAAACTGTTTGTTTTTGATCAGTGCAGCAAAAGCCTGACATTTCTCATCGACAGTCGCCTGCTCTGAGTCCTGGCCAGAACGGAACAGAATAAGCAAGAGAAATAGAGTTAAACTTATTGAAATCATTTGATATTATACTTTAGAATGGCAATGTTTGGTCTCATGTGTTACTAAAGATACGGCAGTGTCTCACCTGTCCGATGTCTTTGATCATCAGTGCCGCTAGAGCGCCGGCCTACAGACAAACCAGAAATATATATTAATAACACATACAATGCACAAGCACATGTAGCATTCTAGTGCAAGTAATTTAGGAGAAATGCCGTTGATATAATACCTCAGGAAAAAAGATTTTCGAAGCAAAGTGTTTGTAATCCAAGAAAGGTATTGCTCCAACATTCTCAATCAAGTCCGATTTTTCAGTTTGCAAATCAACAAACCCTGCCAAAAGAAATATGCATTATATATGTTTTGCGTAACTTCTAAAGTGTTCTCTGTGGATGCTAGGCAGTTGCTAACTGGCCCAGTTTGAAATGTAATTAGAAGTGTAAAAGCTAGTTCCTGTAGGCTTTGAGAATCAAACCTGCAGGCTTCAGGTTATAGGTCTGACTGTCCAACCATTAGGCCACAATTGCCTAATATCTATAATATTTTGGACTCTAGATATGGCCTGGGTCACTTCAATATACTGCCTATTGTCTTGTTTAATCATCCACAAAAAATTGTAGGCCTGATTGCTTAAAAAAGTACCAGTATAGCTCTCCTCAAAAACCTGCACAATTTAAAATATTTATTTTCATTACAGAACAGTGTTGGATGTTTTGTTTTACTTGGATTTGTATGAATACTAAACCCTATTGATAATAAACCTCATACTGTATGAGCAATAATAATAGTGAGCAATGATTAACATTGTGCTAGTTGCATGTGGACTAGCTTTACAGTGGTGACCAACCTTGTCTTATATCTCTTCTGATGTTTGTCTCCAACATTTCCAACTGCTTATTCATTCTCTCATTCATTTGTTTCTGGCTTTTACGGTGAACAATGATTCCAACTAGACAGACAAATAGAAAATCCTCAGATACAGCTGAACACTTGCAGATCTGATGGCAAACATGGTCTTAAAACACATGACATAAACCGGAAATCACTTACCAACAGCACCCAAAATGATTAGCAGAATCAAAGCAGCGAGAATGTATAAATAATTGTTATGAGACTTCTCAAGGCCTATTTGAAATGCCCCAAGTTTTATCTGGTAATTATAAAAAAAAAAAATAGAAATGAAGTCAGCATGCTCTGTATTGAAATTATGCAAGGGTCATACATGAATTTATCGAATAAGATGAATTTAAAGGTTTATAGCATATACAGTATGTGTATAATTTCTGCACCAATAAATTAAAGTTGACACCATATAAAAGTTTGTTTGTGCAGCCCAGCTGAGCCAGACACAGCAACTTTGGCTTAACCAATAGCCTGAGTTGGGGGAGGGACTTTTTTGTTTGTTAACCAATGACAGATAGAGGAAGTGCTTGAAAACTATTGTTATTTTTACCATTTTGATTAGTGTCACTGGTGGTTGACAAATGTTCCAAAACAACTTACAGTGAGTGAGTCCACTGTGATGGTTTTTGAGATCAGTTTAATCTTACAGAGAACGGCATTGGACTCAATCCTCTCCAAAACACAGTTATATTCCTGGCCTTCATGTGAACCAGACACAATCACCTCATTCATACTCAGATTCAACTTATCTGCATTTTTCTGAAAAACAGAGATTGTGAGTTTGACAAGCTAAAGCGA
>JAZGTJ010018130.1:410-11607 GCA_036877575.1 Botia almorhae | reverse complement strand
CAAATATTTACTGAATACACCCCTCTGGGACAGAGCGCCATTTCAATACACACCATATGTGTATTCAGAAGGAGATGTATTTATTCCAAATGATGGGCAAAATTTCTCATGCACCACTGTCTGCCCATCACTTTCCCCCATAACTTAGACTCTCTTACTCTCTCTCTCTCACTTTATCACTGCCTGTCTCTTTCTCGGAGCATTTGTTTATTCTGTCTCCTAAGCCGATTGAAAACTAGCAGCATGAGCGCTCTACTCTGGAGGGAGAGGGCTTGCACTTAGAGACTCAGCCTGGAATAGACTCCAGACGGCAGGCCCACTTTAGTACTCAGTGTGGGGTCTTGGCTTCACACTCAGCGGCTCCTATCTGTTGCTGGAGGGCTGTCAGAAAAGAGGAGGATTCTTTTCAGAGTCTTTTATCTGTGGGAGCTCTGCTCTTTTTCGCCCAAAAACTCCTAAAGCCTTTTACTACTGATCTGCAGGAGAGATGGTTACTCCTCTTCCCAGCCACCTACAGAGAGTTTGACTGTTTAATTCCGGCTGGATCTTGGATTATTTAAGCCGTGTTGTTTAAGCTTTTAAAAGGCCTGTTCTGCATATTTATAGTCGTCATTATGAAGCTAATTATTAGTTTTTGCACAAGGTGCGGTGATGTCGACCATCATTTCCGATCCCACTCAGACGGGAGGCGCGGATGTAATGAAACCTCACGCACAATTTAATAGAGGTAAATTATGCACACAAATCCAGCCTGCTCTCTTACGCCTGCTTTCTGCTGGCAAACTGTGGCCCTTAAACATGTAATATTGCTTTTCCTGCAGTGCTTTTTCCTTGGAAACACACAAACACACACACAGGTGAACTCTTGGTATAGACAGCGGGGTCAAAAATCATTTCAATGATCTATGATACGAATTGTAACATACTTTTTAAGGATTTTAAAAGATCACGTACATTCTAAAATTTACTAAACGGTTCAACTAAAATGTTTCAACTAATGTTATGTTACTTAATGAAAACATTAGAGAAACATTCTTAGAACCTAAAATTGTTAGCCGGGTTGCCATGCTGATAATATAATTTGTTATTTAAAAAATGTATTAAATTGAAAAATCGTAAGACAGAAGCATCTTAATTAGTGATCTTAGACTTTTGGGCCCCACTGTAGGAGACACCTGTCTGAGGCATGAATCTGTGTGTTGAGAGCGATCAGGGGTTTATATTAGTGCATGGTCACGAACAGCCAGTCAGCTGTGCAGACACAGATACAGCATGATAGCCAATGTGCCAAATCTGCAGTAAACTCCATCTAAACATGTTGTCATGGTAATGATTTGAGAGCCCAGGAAATAAAACAAAAATACAAAATAAGCAAACACGCTAACAGTAGTTACCACTGGTTCTGGGTGAGCCACTGAGGTGCTCTGAGTTTGGAGGTTTGTGGTTATGGGTTTGCAGGATAGTTTCTAGGGCTTTCAGACTCATTGGCTAAAGCTGCTTATGTGGTAGATATGTAGTCACACACAATCAGTAGCGTAGCTACGGGGAGAGAAATTCAACAGCGTTCACATACAAAGAGATTTAGAGATGACACTGGCCTTTGTTATTGATGTTGCCAGTGTGCCTGTTGCTTGCTCTGAATCACAGATGAAATACATGATCTGAATGACATATAGTGTGCCTGGTATCTATCACTAGCTACGATGCCAGTAAGTGAAGGCTCATCTGATTGGCTACTCAAAATTCGGACTGAATTTTCAGTCAGGTTGTTTCTAAAGTAACAGGGTCATGTGATGCATACTCCTGAGGGAAAACTAATCAAAGCACTGGCTGAAATTTGTCAGGTTAATTTCCTTTCCTCTTCAAAGATATTCAGATATGTGCTTTAGTTGAAGTAAACTACATATCCCTGTGCACATATACTGTTTTCCTTGGTTGTGTCTGTGAAATAACAGAAAAATAATAAGTAACTTTTTACTTTTGGATGGACCAGTTCTGATATAAAAGTATAAAACTGAATTGGTTGATAGGAATGTTGCTTAAGGACCAGTAGAAACGTGTTTATGTATATGTTGTAGTTGGGAACATCGTATTAATTGAGGAGCCACAAGAATCTTCTAAATTGTTCTAACCCTCACATACAAATCTCCCCTGGAAATCTCGGTCTCTGTGGAAACCAGTGAAAGCAGCTTTGGTAAGCAGATTAATCTGTCTCAATCAGTAGCATAGAAAGACTTTTTGCCCCCGGTCCCTCAGAGACCGGCCCCG
Source organism: Botia almorhae (assembly GCA_036877575.1). Lineage (NCBI taxonomy): Eukaryota > Metazoa > Chordata > Actinopteri > Cypriniformes > Botiidae > Botia > Botia almorhae. The sequence continues at coordinate 9,339 of JAZGTJ010018130.1, read as the reverse complement.
CCCCTCCTGGTGATGTAACTGCTTCCCGGTGGTGTCAGGCTGTCTTTGATCGGTGCTAATCTAATTAACGGTTAAACAGCAGCACCTGTGCTCTTCAGCATAAGTGCTGCTGTCACTTCCCAGATGGGCTTTGATGGCCATGATGAAACACCTCCTCGTCTCCGTTTCCCTTCCTCCTCGTATCCACGTTCTCATCTTGTACCCCGTTTGTGTGTTTTCTGGGCCAGGGTGTAATGGGGACTGTTTCCTGGCTATTACTGTATGGTAATTGACAGCGATTAGTCTGTGGTTGGACGATGCACTTGATTAGATTAGCCAGACACTTTCCCGCTCTGTTTCTTCAAACCCCGAAACCCCAACCTTGACCCCAATTAACCTCGCGCGCGTCAGGAGAGGCCGCATCTCTCCTGCTTATCATCCGCTCGTTAATTTGGCCGATGAGTCTCTGTAAATACGGCCAGCATGAGGGGGGTGGTTCATTCTCTGGGGGGGTTCTGTACTGTGAGGTAGTTGACTTGATTTTAGAGATATCTGTCTTTTCCCAGAAAAAAATTCGATCTTGTATGACTGAAATAGCTGCCCAGAGGCATTGCAAAGATCACAGTCAGAGCCACAGTCGTGGTTTAGTGGTGAGTATGTGTGTTCTGACAGATTGAGCTGAGGAGCACTTGTAGACACAAGTTCTAGTCTGGTTTGCATGATTTCTAAAACCATTTCTCCTTCTGTGCCTAATATTTCATGTCCTCTGTTTCACCATGTTTTTTGATCATCTGGAAAAACGAGGGATTGCTATGCACTTCTCATCAAAGACTCTAGCTGGAAAACTTTTTTGTAATGTCTGGTGTCCTGAATAACTTCAGCAGCATTATATTCGCAGGGGATGTTGAATCTTGGACACAGACAGAGCTGTGGCTTATTGGTTTGGTCACCTCCAACAAGTTAACAAGCTGAGCTGAGGTGTCCCGATGGAGTATGCAGCTTCGAGTCTGGCTAGCATTAATTTCTGATTCTTCTGTCACTTTTTCTTCTGTCTGTCTATCTCTCTGTATACATACATACATACATACATACATACATACATATATATATATATGCTCTTGATTAAAAGGCATGTTGTAGCTCAGAGCCGTAGCAGTTTCTGTGATATTAGGTGATTGCCGCCGACCTCTTCATTTGACATCATCTCCTCCCTGTGTCTCTGGATGCAGGATGTTGACTCGAGAGCCACGGGGCAGAACTTCTGTTTGAAATGTCACAGGCAGGAAAGCGCCAGAGATCAATCCACACCCTGTGTGTCCCATATGCACACAGAAAGACACACAAGACAAAAGAACAACAGAGAGGAGAATCAAATAAACGAGGCTCCCCTCTGCCTCTTTCATTGGAGAGCTGCCTTTTACACAGACCCTCATTTGGACCTCGTGTACCAGCACTGGCCTTTCTTTAAAGAGCATTTTTCAGGGGAAAGCTTTGATCCGGGGACCGCAATCATCCAGCCACAGTTTCCTGTTTCACATGCACACCTCCTCAACAGTGTGTCATCGGGCAGCGTGCTCAATCTTTGCAGCACTGACATGTATTTCCGCATTCAGGACTGTTCAAAGACTTCTCTATTAATATTCAAACGCAGCCGCAGTGTGTACTAATTTGGGTTATGTCATTAGTGGGAAACGATATCTTGGTGCGTGTTTGCCGAAGAGAGAGGAGTTTTAGGCGCGGGCGGCATCCTTCCGTGAGTGCCGAAATCTGAATGGCTTCTCAAATTGACACGGAACGCTCGGATGATCGTTAATCATAATTGGACGCGTATTTGCATATTGCGGTGTCAGTGGCGTCGTCGTTGGGATTGTTCGCGCATTAGTGTTCATTTTTTAATGGCAATTAGTCTTCATCTCATGATTCATTTATAAAATACGACTGGCTTTTTGAGCTCCATTAGTGGACGTCCAATGAATCATGCGACCGAGCGCAGAGAGATCCATCAGATATGATGGCAGTTTGCTGCTTTTAAGATGTCAGTGATTAGAGGAAAGAGGGACGTGCTGGAAGAAGCAACACAGAGAGACAATTTTACATCATCTTAAACTCCTCAAAGCCGCACACGTGATGCTGTGAGGAAACGGTGAGAAGGAGTAGCGGATATTTAGGTGTGAACAGAAATGACATCGAGGAGCAGCAATCACAAATGCATTTTCATTTACATTTATGCATTTGGCAGATGCTTTTTTCTAAAGCAATTTACTGTGCATTCATACTTTATTTACCAGTGCGTGTGTTTCCTTGTGGTCGAACCCACAGCCTTTGTGCTGCTAGCATACCACTTGAGCTACAGGAACACACTTTGATATTAATGTTTGTAGCACTTTTCGTAATATACATGGTCTAAAACCATTTTTGAAAGTTTGTATTTCCTAATGCTTCTCTTCTGGCAACTTAAAGGCAAAGGAAAAAAAAACTGTTTATTTTTTAATCACTTGAGTCATGCTGTAGTTTGCTTACCATGTGACTAACATTTTAGTGAGTTATTGTTAAGCTATATTTGTTCAAAAATATGCTTCTGTGTGTGAGTAGTTTACATACAAAAAACATAAATTGATGAATGAGATCTCATTAATATTTATCTCCTAGATAGCAATACGGAGAGCAAACATGTGCTCAAGTCTTCTACAGTACATCTCAAATAAAGAGAAAGAAGCAGAAATCTGTCATTACCTGAATTACCAGGATGCCACAGTCTGCTAATCAAACGTCTAGATTATTGATTGTTTCAATGTGAACTTAAGCATTTTCAACACATCAAATTGATCTAGAATTTGTATAGCTCCATTACTCCATAATGTATTTCAACAGTTGTCTCATTTGTATCTATTTCAATTTTTAAAGAAACATCTGAGACAAGGTTTCCTATTTTTCATCTTTTCCTATCCCTACAATCCTATAAAATCAATAAAAGTAGCAAAAAGGGCAAAGAAATCATATCGCTCTATATCAGATGTAGTCAAAAGCAGGTTCAAGAGCCCCAATTCCTGTATTGAATTGTGCCACAGTCATTTATCAAAGTCTGGTGTGAACTTTCTTCCAAAACATTGTTGCTTCTTGCGTCCATGTATACTCATGCATTCTGTTTCTCTGTGTCTGTAAGTTTGTGCGTGTGTTTGCAGTCAAGAACAGACTTTGTTTTCTGGTTCAAAGGATCGTCACTGCAGGTGATGTTTAAGGGTCAGAAGACTCTCTGGAGTAACTTCAATGGTTTTGGCTTGGTTTCCATCCCAGCACCTGACTGTCAGCCAGCCAGCACATCCAAAGCCCTGTTCTGTGTAAAACAGCCTCGTTTATATTTGCATCAGCACCCAGATTTGTCACATTTAGACATTCGTTAGCGAGTGGCATGCACGGAGCGTTAGCTGGGGATTCCAGGGGAGCGAGTTTGTGATGTGCTCCTGGGTGTGCGACGCTCAGGCTGTCTGGCATCGTGACTTCCCCCTGAGTTCCGCAGGGGACAGAGCCAGAGGCAATGTGCCATGATCCAGCAAGCTGCTCTGCCAGTCGGCTACTAATGTCTGTCTCTCTTGGCCCGGGTTGTTTTACCAGTGAAAACATTTTGCTGAGCTGAACGTGGAAATCATGTGCTAATGGATGATGCTGTGAATTATTTGCATATTAGGTGTCATCAGATACGACAACTTATAAAATCTCTGACACTCGTTTGTTCCAAAACCTAGTGAGCTGCCAACAGAGGGAGTATTTTAAGGCAACATTCTGTAGGTGCACTCCTATCGTGCGAGATGGTCCTAATGCCTTCTAAGATAGCTTGTTTTAGCTATTAGCACTGAGACACACTCAGAGAACAATTAAAGATCCAAGATCAGCTGAGAGAAATATTGGTCATAAAAAAGCATTTCATAGAATTGTCATCTATTTTTATGTTTATATAAATTGAAGCATCCCTGCATTGTCTTATATTACATACATACATGTTTTACAAATTTACACTGCATTTACATTTATGCATTTGGCAGACGCTTTTATCCAAAGCGACTTACACTGCATTATACTACACATTGATCACTATACATTGAGTATGTGCAATCCGAACCCATGGGATCGAACCCATGACCTTGGCGTTGTTAACACCATGCTCTAACCACTGAGCTACAGGAAAGCTACACTAATGTAAACTTTACACAGAACTCTGATGCTCATGACTCTGAACTTGCTGATGATGCAGCTGGTTTTCACAATGCTGTAAAATAGCTCACAAAGCTTTGGAAACTAGTTATCTAGTAATATTCTAGGTGCCGGTTCTACTTTTTATGTTTTTTTACTGGATCTATAAAATGATACCTGGCCACCCTTAACAATTGCACGCCATTTCCATAAAAGACAATATAAAAGCAAACGTTAAAATAGCATTTTAAGTAATATTGCTAAATGAGGCTGCCGCATTTCCTGCAAACGTCTTGCGAATGCGGTTGCATGTAATCAGTTTGAAGGCAGGACTAAAGCCGACCTGACCCGAGTTCAATTGAAATGATTTCATAGTATGTGCCAAAAAACACACTGATGAATGACACAACACAAGAAGGTCTCATAAAAGGAGGAAAAGTTGAGCTGGCGGAGAAACCGGCAGCCTAATTCAAGGTGTGGATGGCAATGATAAAAAAAGTAATAAGAAAAGATGAAAGGCAAATGAAGATAACGTTCTTTTAACATCCCGGAGATGAAGTAGAAACACCCGATGATAAAACCACCCAGATTCCAATCATCCGTTCCACACCGTGCGGAAGTATTACAAAAAATTAAACCTCCAGCGGAAAGTAAAGGAGACATTAGCATATCTGCAACTGAGTCAAACTAAGTTAAATCGCAACTATGCGAAACGGTGTTAAAAAAGGGTAAAAATGAAAAGCGGGAGATTGCGAGGGGTGAAGACGAAGTGGCCAACAGAAAGTTGTAATAGTGTGATAGAGAGATTCTCCAGAGGAGACGAGCCCTTATAGCTTCATTCTGTGCTTCAGACGGGTTCTATAGCTTTTGTATGGATCATTATGTTCTTGAGGAATGAAAGGTAGATGGCTGAATAGGTCGAGGGGCTGAGAAAGACAGACGCTCTTTTTTTTAAAAAGCGCTTGAGAGAACAAAGACGGGCTACAGAAGCATAATTATGACATCACACGTATTGAAGTGGACAAGGCTGTGTCTCATTCGGCAGGTCCAAGCCGGTTCTGTCTCGCTGCTGTACGTGTGTTTTCATCCTATGAAACCTGTATTACTTAATTCTTTCCCTATGGGACAAGCCCTAATCTATCGAGCAAAGAACTGTGCGTGATTGAGTCTGATTTAAAATGAGCGATATCGCACCGCCACGTGGAATTTTAGTCCTGTGTCCTAAATAGAGTGTCAGAAGAGGAATTGGATCCAGCCCTTAAAATGACTAGCTAGTCTAATGTAAAGTTAGTGTATTGTGTACTCCTGTAGATCTGGTGCTAGCGACCAACATCATGGGTTTGAATCCCAGGCAACACACAGACTGGAATTTAATTTGGAAACATTAAGCCAGTTTTTCAGATAATGTTCTGGCAGGTTTTCTGATCTTCAAAGGCACACGAGGAGGTCAGCAAGGGATGGGGGTGTAAGTTGTGAGCGGGATGACATCACTCTAGGGCGGAGCTTCGTGTGAGGCTGTGACAGCACAGAGATTTAATCCACACTCGCCTCTCTTTCATCCAGATGCATCGCTTCCCTTTTTTCAACTCTCAGGTCTGTGAAGTGCCATCTGTTTATCAACAGTAAATAAGTTGGGAGCTGTTTGTCAGTGACAGTCATGCCCAGCCAATCACAGCCTCCGGAGGCTCCGCACTTTATGCTGGCTTCACAGAAGGTCTTTTGGACTTTGCTGTTGCTCTTGTACTGCATAATGAGGCATAAAGAGGTTGATCTCGTTTCTTGTTCTGTGCTCAAACTTCAGCGTTGCTTCCTAGGGGAAAAAAAGAAAGTTATGGGTTAAAGAATAATGAAAGTTTTATTTGAAACACAGACGATAATAAGCCACAAATTAAAGTAACTAGCCAGGCATCTGCTAAAAGCATTTCAGCGCTGTTCCAGTATTCCACTTCCTGTTTATTTTTGATTGCAAGCAATTTGGGTTGATTTAAAGGTGTTCAATCACATCAACACAAAGGTCAGAAGCGTTATTTCAAATGTGGATTTTAAATGCAGATTCAGTAAAAAAAAATGATCAGACTTTGAATTTATTTGTCTTATCTTATCCAACTGAGCAAGAACTGACACCCCAACCGACAAAATCTGCCCCCTCAGCATTGTAGACGCTAGATGAGATCTTCAGAATGTTCATTTAACAATATTTTTTACTTAAATTATAATAATCTTTTACAGTTTAATTAACATTTACATTTATTGCATTATTGAATGTCTTTTACATTTATTGCATCATTTAAATAAGTTTAAATAATAATAAAGGATACGTTTTATTTCTAAAGCACCTTTCCTAAGCTCACACTTGGGCTACTTTGCTGATTCAATTAAAAAACAAAAAATCAAATGATTTACATTCACTCCTTGGTTTCTCTTTTATAGATGTGCTTCCATTTTAAAACACCTATTCATTTTTCTCTGTTCAATAGTGAATTTTTAGTTTATTAATTGCGACGTTGTCAGAATCACATTCTTCTGAGCTTCAGTGTGAAGTTTCATGATAGCCGGGGTAATTTATAGAGAAGCAGTGCACTATGGGTAAATGACTGCAGCACAGGCCTCTGGGGCATTGTGTGAAACAGATGGATGAGTTTTATTAAGCATGTGGTACTTAACATTTCACTGAGTGAGATTTCAATAAAGGAAATAAATGTTAGCATTAACAGCACCTCCTCACTGTATGTAATATCCCATCATGGTTTTTTTCAGCAGGGGTGACTTATTTTAACAAATGCTTGTTGTCTTAAAGTTATGAATACGGGGCTTTTCGTCTGAAATGGGTTTGATGACGTCTGACACAGATGAAGCAGGTTTAACCATTCAGACGCTTTGTTTTGATGAATTAAAAGCTTCTTTTGGGCCGTAGGAAGCAGATGTCTATATACAGCTCATTTCTGTAGGTTATGCGGGCATGTATTATTCATTCTGTTTGTCCAGGATATTTCTCCCGAAACCTCTCTGAATAGCACTGCTTTCTCTTTAGACTGGATTATACGAATGCATCTCAGCCCTCATCCCTTCACCATCCGCATGAGAAACTATAATCTGAAAGAAAGCTATCAGAGCTTTTTTTAAAAATAAAGACGTATTTTTGAATAAACACGCCGACAGCCTGTGGGTATCTCTGACGTCTCCTCACTAAAGCGCTTTTATTCATTTATGTTTTCTTCCGCAATGGCATGTTACTTCTTTTTCCCTCACGTCTTGTCGTGCCGACTGAGGACGCGGCCTTGAAATAAAGGCGGTGTGGGCGTTAATTGACATTTTCTTGTTTTTCTCTCAGTATTTCCATTGAAACATGATTGAAACTTGACATTAATAAGGACTAGCACCTGTCAGTGAGCGACGATGCTCCTGCGCGAAGCGTTTATCATTGTTTCAGCGCGGAAGGGTCCCTGAGGAGGCCCTTACGTAAGATTAAATGTAAATAAGTGGATATTTTGGTCTCCTGGATGACTGGTTAATCATGCACTGTAATGGACTTTTTTGCAGGCTGATTGATGTTAACATTTTAAATGTTAATGGAGGACTGTTTATTTTGTATGTAAAATACTTTCTGGTTATTTTGAGGTACAGTAAAGACATGACTTAGACAAAATTATTGGTGGGTTAGATCTTAATTACTCCATTTGATCAGTTAATTTAGAACGTAAGCACTCATTAAAAGTAGGCGACACTTTTCATTGCGTATTGACAGCATCTAACAAGCAGTAAAGCAGTCGTTAAACAATTACTTGTTTTCCAATTAGGCTATTTAAGCTCTGTTAACTCTTATCATGACTGAACTCTCTCTGTCTGGAAAGTCTATGTCAGGTAAATATTTCTCCTCTGTGTCCGCAGACTCTCCCGACCACGCAGTACGAGCTGGAGATCGTAGCTAAAGATATGGCAGGAAGTGAGGTCGGACTGACCGGAACCGCAACCGCGACAATAACGATCACAGACAGGAACGACCACGCACCCGAGTTTACTCACTCACTGGTACAACTGGSCTTTCTTAAATCTGCTTTTCCTCTTCCACTTCCTGTTCAACTTTCCTCTTCCACTTCCTGTTCAACTTTCCTCTTTCACTTCCTGTTCAACTTTCCTCCTCCACTTCCTGTTCAACTTTCCTCTTTCACTTCCTGTTCAACTTTCCTCTTCCTGTTCAACTTTCCTCTTTCACTTCCTGTTCAACTTTCCTCTTTCTTTCTTTGTCATCGTTCACTGATGTGGGAAGATAAGTTATTCAAAAGTCTGTGTCCATTTTGAAAATGTGGGATTTTGAATTTAAACCTGGAAAAAAAACTGTGGAATGTGAACAATTTCAAACGAAATAAAAAAATATGAACTACTGGATACTAAACAGAAAATCATGTTGCCATCATGGGCCATTAAGTTTTGCTCATTTATGGAAAGTTTTGCCCAGTTAATGAAATTCATGTTAATATTTGAGTTCAATTGAAATTTTGTGCTGATTCGTAATGAGAAGAAAACTGTTAAATTCAAAATAAACACATTTTCCCAAGTGGACTTAGCCTTTTAAAACCTACATGTGCGCATTTGGCAGACATTTTTAATTTGAAACTAATTAAAGTGTATTCAAGCTATACATTTTTGATCAGTTTGTATGTTCCCTGGGAATGGAACCCACAACTTTTGCCCTGCTAAGCAATACTGTACATTATGTGCAGTAGCTACATTTGAAAGCTATATGCAGAGGTGTGTATATATA
>JAZGTJ010018129.1:0-11607 GCA_036877575.1 Botia almorhae | reverse complement strand
ACCCTGAGGTCCTCTTCATCTCTCCTCTTCCCTCACCTCAGAACATCACCTCCTCCCCTCGTGCACCCTGAGGTCCTCTTCATCTCTCCTCTTCCCTCACCTCTTCATCTTGTTCCTCCATCATCTTAAAAGATTTTCCTCTTTATGTCGTCTTCCATCCACTCTGCTCAGACCTTAATGTCATTTTACTGAAATTGATGAAGAATGTGCCACAGATCCACACACACACACACACACACAGATCCACACACACACACACACACACACACACACACACACACACACACACACACAGAGTTTACCTCGCACACAGGCTCTCAGTTTGCCCCACACATTGTTGTTTTTGCACATACTTGACTCGCAGTGCACGCTAGCTGTCTCATTAACTCTTCAATCATCTCATCTCTGTTACATAACCCACACTGTTGTTTTAAAGCCACTGCAGCATGCAAATCATCTGATCTTAGATCAGTCATCTGTTTTATTGGAACAGGCAACCCAGCTAACAGGGAACGTTCTCAAAACGCTGGCTAATGTTCTTTAAAGGTCTTTCAACACTTTCTCTATCAAAAAAAGTGTTTGCAGTAACGTCTGTTGGTTTTAATGTCGCACATGTTGAGCTTGTCCTGCAACTGATGGTTTGTATAGCTGAAGGTTTGTGGAGCTGATGGTTTGTGGAGCTGAAGGTTTGTGGAGCTGAAGGTTTGTGGAGCTGATGGTTTGTGGAGCTGAAGGTTTGTGTAGCTGAAGGTTTGTATAGCTGAAGGTTTGTATAGCTGAAGGTTTGTATAGCTGAAGGTTTGTATAGCTGAAGGTTTGTATAGCTGAAGGGGTGTATAGCTGAAGGTTTGTATAGCTGAAGGTTTGTGGAGCTGATGGTTTTAGGGCGGGTCCGCTGGGAGACTCGCCTCTCAACAGCCTTCATATAAACACTGAGTCACAACAGACGCATGCAGACAGTCTGAACGCACTTATACTGAGGTAAGGTGGAGCAAGCTTTATTCCTTCATATGTCTATTTCTCAATGACTTTTTAACCATATTTATGAAGATTATAACAATATGATTGCTGTTTTAAGTGTTTGATTTGTTACTTTGTGACTTTGATATGTGTTGCTATTTTATAAGGTAAATTCATTTAGTTTGATTTGACCTCCTGTTTTAACTTGAAGACCGACTGTCTAAAGTTGTTTGTCATCGGAGCAAAACATTTGTGCAATAAGTTTGTACTGACTTTCATAACGTATCATAACGCTTAAAAAACCTCACAGGAATTGTTCGTGGTTTAGTCCCACCCTAACAAGTGAACTTTAGTGGACATCTAAAGATCTATATAGTAGAAAAATGATTTCAATTAAATGACATGCTTAAACATGTGATTGTTGTGTGACTTTGGTTTTTTCAAGTGTATATTTGATATGTGCGTATTTAAATGACTGGGAATAAATGTGTTTTAAGTGGCTAACCATTAAGTTAGTGCTAACCAGCACTAAATGTGCTTCTAACCAGACATGTGACGTGGTTTGGTTGTGTGGTAATGATTTTGAAAAGCTCTTAGAAATATATCAGTTGCAAATATACTTGCTCTTCAATAAGTTTCATTTTGCCCATCAGATGGCTTTATAAACAGACTATAAATATGTTTAGATTACAATAAAATGAATATATTGGCACGCTGCTTATCTGCCCCTTTTCTTTGCGGATAGCTTTTGTTGTTGTGAACTAGACAGTTTTAACCACACTTTAGGTGACCCAGCTAAGCGTTTCTCTAGTGCATGCTGAGGTCATGGCATCATTGTCTAGGTTTGGTTTATGTCATCTAATCTTACCTGATGAAAGTAAAGATGAACTGAATTGCCATGGTAACCATGTGTTATGTTTCTACTGCGTTTGACAAATCAGCTGTATGATTGTGATTTGATCTAATTGTAAACACGGGGTGTGAGGGCTGTGTTTACTTTGGCTCTTAAGACAAAATGTTAAATGTTCACTCATTTGTTGCTTTGTATAATATCTGCTAGAAGAATGAATGAAAATATTTGTACAATTGTCTATGTAATCATATTTGCTTTAGACAGTGATATATATATATTATTATTAAATATATATATTTTTTGTTACGTACCTTTTTATTTTTATATAGAAATATTAGAAGACAAATTCTTTTGTTTACAGTAAAATTCTGCAGGTTGTAGTCCAATGCATTTATTTCTATAAATGAAAAAAAAGATGTTAACACTCTAGGGCGAATGATTTAAAATTGAAACATGCCCCATTTTGAAGCTTTCTGTTTGAGCTCCTGTTTGCTGATTCATTCTGTTCTGTTAGATCATGTCTTGAAAAACTGCACAGGAGCGTCGGTGGGCAAGATGAGGTCATTTATCCCTAGACAAAAAAAGAATTAAACAGGTCATTTGTTACCTTCACCCATGACAGACGCCCAACTAATTAGATAATGAGCACAGCAGGAGATGTGTGTGTGTGTGAGAGAGACAGTTAATTGTATTGTATTTCTAGCACATATGCTTGTTTATAATGATATACTGGTAGAAGAATATATTGCATTGAGATCTTTTGTGTTTTTGTGAAGGGCAAGAGGCAGAAACGTTTTTGACTTTTATAATAAACTCTTTTTCTTTGCTGTTTCTTGCAGTTCTTTGCTTGTTTTGGCATGACGCTCAGATTAAGTTAAGCTTGTGATAATTGTCTGAATGGATGCTTAAATACTGTCAGATTCAGGTTTAGGTTAAAAGAAACTTATTTCAAACACTTAATTTAACTTAATAATAATGTCATGGAAGAGTTCTTGCTGCAATGACGTTTTGCAGTTTAAAACTTTTGATAGGTTGAAAATACGCAGATCATTAAGAGTTTCGCAACGCAGAGCCTGTGGCGACAGACATCTGCATGCAGAACGTACAAATCGTTTGCATTTGCGCATGAACATTAAATGATCTGCCTTTGATGTTAATGGATCCGTGTCAAAACCTGAACAGGTCTCTCATTACCAGCGCAGAGGTTGTGTAATGTTACGTCAGCGTTTTAATTGTACAAGGACTGAACAAGTTCTGCACAATAAGTTTTATCGACCTCGCATGAGAAGAGGATGAGTTGATTCGCATGAGATGACGTAAAACAAATCATTTCATCAGACCGAATGTTTCGCACGTGATAATCAATGTACGCTGCTGCAGAGCCGCTTAAATTCGGATCCGATCACCATCGTTTCACTGCATTGATGTGTAAACAGTGTAAACCGGTTTCAGCGCGTGGCTATAGGGTTGTGCGTGCGTGCGTGCGTTTGACAGCTGTTATATAACAGTTCTGAGTTTAAGTTCTCTTTTATTTGTACTGTTTCTGAATAGTTCGCATGCAGTAAATTCTGCATTATCGACACTTGAAACGCAACAAATATAATTTCAGATCGTTTCTCCATGTTGTGACTCAGGAATAATATCAGATTTAATGTCACATGAAGGCTTCTGTACAGACATGAGGAATGACGCCTGCAGTCCGTTTAAAAAGTCTTACTGTACTTCTGTAGCTTCAGAACTGTGGCGTTATATAATAGTGATGTCATTGGGTTTGACATACAGGTATAAGACTTTGGAACACTGTCGACATTCCCGAGAGCCTTTAATGAAACTATATTGAAATATGCAGATGATGAGAGGTGTGATTTGTTCAATGATAAAATACTTTCTCCAGCCCTGGTTTAATGTGAAGGCTATAAAGTAAGACATGCACAGGTCTGGTTTAGTTTTTCTCTGAAAAGTGTGAGCACATTGCCGTGTGTGTGTGTTTAACTTGTTTAACAATTGTGTAGCTCAGTTGGTAGAGCATTGTGTTAGTAGCCCAAAGGTTGTGGGTTCAATTCCAGAGAACACATATACTGATAAAACTGGTTAGTTTCTTAAAGTTTATTTAGTGTTAGTGTGTAAATGTATGTGTTTCTCTGTGATCTGAGCCTGTGCCCATCCAGATCTCATTAAACACTTAAAAACAGCAGCACAATGATTCAGAAGAAGAGATGACGACAGTTGTGAAGTGCTGCATGAGCGATGGACGAGTTAATGAGATATGGGCGTGCGAGCTAAGAGAGAGAACATCTAGTCTTGTATGTGAGCTGTGCGGGTGTGGCCAGCATTTACCTCTGGAATGCAAAACACAAAAAAATCATAATGATCTATGTCAGCTTTCTGCCAGGCGTCTTTCCCAGCTGTTAGTGAGGGCTTTGTTTCCATGTACGTTGTCAGATGTGAAAGCTTTAAATGCTTTAAAACACTCAGAATATACATATATTGTTTATATAATGTCAGAAATAAATTGAGAGAATAAACCGAGTGTGCAGATTCTGTTTTATGAAATATGAAGATTTAATAAGATGTTCTTTCTGTCAAAATCCTTTTTCTCGAAGCTTGTTTTATTGAAGTGTGCTGAGTTTATTCTCGTGAGAAATCTTTTTTATTCTGATAATACTTTTGAGGAAACGTTTAACAGAGTTGAACCAAACCTAGTTTTAGAGTTTATAGCAAAACTAGATTTTACGAACCTGATGTAGTTTGCTATACTTTTTTCTTGCCATTAAAATAGCCACAAAAGCAGACGTGACAATTAAACACATAAAACGCTGAGTGTGCAGAGCTCACTTCAGAAAAGCATGATCAGTTTTTAATGTTATTTAATAGTATGAGCTTAATATGTTCTTGTAAACTGCTGTACTTTGAGTTCTGTGTGTGTGTGTGTGTGTGTGTGTGTGTGTGTGTGTGTGTGTGTCTGTGCCTGTGTGTGTGTGTGTGTGGGTCTGTTTGTGGTGTGTGCAGCACCATAAAATATTCATCCAATCACTGCATTCGGTCAGAATGAAATGATAGGATGTCCTGCCTGTCAAACTATGTCTGCGTTCATGTGTTTTGGAGGAGGTGTGGCTTTGGAGAGCGCTCTGAAAGGAGGGCGGGATCTTGTGCTTTAAAGCTAAGTTGCTTTTGCTAGCCTCTCTGAAACCGCCTACCCTACCTTTACCAGTAAAGCAGACAGCAGTGACCCACTTACCCAGAGTGTTTAGACACAAAGTTACCTCCTAAAAACCTAAAACACATTGATTTGGTAATACTCAGCCTGGTATAGCCATATATGGCCATCTACACCCTGCTGTCTAGCACACAAAGCTTGCCATCTGATTACACAGACATACACAATGCGCATACATTCTTCATTCATCACACCCTTGAATGGCATGTGGTGAAGCTTTCACAGTGAAGTGAATCAGCAGTGTGTTCGCATGATCTCATTTTGAATCAGTTTCCATCTGTTCTCTGCCTGTGGTCACATCCCAGAGGATCAGACACTTTTCTTCTGATCTCCTGCTCAGACCTGTTGAGGTCTTTACCAGAAGGCCGTCACTTCCTCTGAGGTCAGATGCTGAAGAACAGATGTCTCTTTGTGGTCCTGCAGGAATGTGGATGCAAACGAAGCACAAAAATTAATAGTGAATTTGTTTGTCATTTTGTTCGTGCCCGTGAATGCGTTTACATTTTTTGTTTGCTTTGAAAGGTGAAGAATATCTCACACGGCTGAACAATAAAAACTGCTTCCGATTTCTTTTTACTTGCCCTGTTGACAATTTCTCGGGCCTCACTAGAAAATAAATGTCATATGTATCTGAATACAGTATACTTATGTTTTCTCTTTCTACATAAACAAATGACCGAGCCATTTGTATTGCTGATTTGAATTTGAAAGCAAGCAGGAGTAAGCAGTGTAAACCGATGTAAACCGTGATGTGAATTACAAAACCCTTAAGCTTCAGCATTAATGTGTGAATGACATAATATAATGATAATTTGTTCTTCCTGTTCATTTCGTTTTCAGTCTCTCATTATAGTCTTAAAGCCGAATTTGTCTGTCATAGAAATAATGATTTACATGTTTCTATTATCTTGGTTGCATGAAAACTTCACTGTTTTGTTTGCTGTGGAGGTTAGTGAATGATCGGGCTTGTATTCCGGGATTTGTTCCAGAATCTGTTCCCTGCCACTCTCATTTTCTTTCATCATCCACTGTTCACACCCTGTGTTCCTGGTTCTCATACCTGTGTCCTGTTCCACTTCCACAGAGAGATTCCAAAGATCTCACGGCATCCAGAAATCCATCATCTTCAGGAAAGATCATCCAGGTGTGTGTGTTTTCTCTCATTTGCAGACACACACAGCAACACAGCCATGAATGTCATAAAAACTGATCAAAAATGATATATAACGTTTTTGATAACTTCAAGAGAACGATTAGCTGGGAAGGCAAAATCAGACATTAAGAGATCAGAAGGTTACCTGAGAGGATTAAGATCAATTAATATGATGTAATATCGTGGGCAGCAGTGTGTGTGTGTGTGTGTGTGTGTGTGTGCGCGCGCGCACGTGTGATGTAACTGGTCTGTCTGTGTTGCAGGGGATTGTGAAGTTTGTCAGGATGTTGACAGACGAGGTTCCGCAGGTTCAAGAGGTCAGTGTCACTGTTCACTCATTAACAAAACAAGTGTTTGTTTGTTTGTTTGTTTGTTTGTAACTCTTTGTGTTTGTCTGCAGGTGAGATACTGCCTAAAGACACTGAGAGAGCAAATGGCAGCCAGACAAATCAACAATAACAATAAGGTACAGTTATGTTTTTAATCATGTTTTGTGTTTACACAAAGCAATTTAACAATGACATTATTGTGCATTATGGATTATAAAATGTAAAACTGAATAAAATTCAATAAAAATATTAAATTAAAATAATGTCAGAATACAAAAAAGAGATACTTAAAAATCATTGTATATATATATATATTTTTTTTTTGGAGCTAATGTTGTTTTTGGAGTCTGTGAGCTGTATTTTTTAATAAAGACATGACGCTACATGGTGCAACAGAAACACCTTTTAGAACTTTTCTGTTTCACAAAAGGTTCCTTTTAGTGGAAAAACGGTTCTTTAGACTATAAAAAGTAAGATGTAAATGGTTCTTTTAACTTCTTTTTGACTGAAGGGTTCTTTAAAAAACAGGAAGTAGTTTTAATGTTGCATAATTGTGAATTGTTTTTTGTAGCACCAAAAATGTCTAATTTCTTTATTGTTTACTAAAAGTTTCCGTTTCCCATCTGCTTGGGAATGCTTTGCAGTTTTCCAGAATTCCTCCATATCATTTGAAAAACAAACTGTGTTTTCTCCCTAGTTCCCATCCAATGGACTGAAAGTTAATGTTCTTGTCAGTAATGGTCACGACACCAATGGCTTCGTAAATGAATCTCACTCCAAATGTCAGGTGAGTTATTTGTCATACACCTTTAATCACTTGTGCCATTATAAACACGCCTATAGAGCAATAATATATAGGCTGGGCACACAAACAAATAAACAAACAAACAAACAAACAAACAGAGACACTCCTCACAACAGAATGAAAGCATTCAGTCTAGAGTAATCTACATCAGAGGTTCTTAAGAGAACTGACTGCAGTATTGTGAGTTCAAATAAACACTTCCCTGCATTAGACTAGTCATATTTCAGTCTCGACTAAACCTCACTTAAACCTACTAAACGAACCTGTGTAACCTTATTGTTTGGTTAGAAGAGCGATATTCTTTCTTTTTTATTCTGTAATGTTTTTAAATGTTTTAAACGTTCCACTAACTACTTAAGAAAGACGTTTTTGATACTTATATATTTATATATATATATCTTTTAACGTCACTGTAAGAATATTTTTGTTAACTTTGAGAGAATGTTGAGACAACGTTGACAGAATGTCAGCCACGATGTTTATGCAAAAATTAAGAAATAATTCATAATTCCTTCATTTTTATACCGTCACAGTCTCATGTGCAGTTACATGTGTTGAGATTTGGGAGCGTGTGCAAATTCACATTTTGCTTTTGACTGTGAAAAGACACGCCTGTGGATTCCCTCGGGAGCAGCAAAATGTGTGTTCGGTAAACAAGCCCGTCATGTCTCCTGACTTACCTCCAGTCACACACCTAGAACTCTCCATGTCACCCTCTTCCTCTGACGCTCCCTCCCTCTCTTCTGTTCCTGCTCGTTTAACCAGAACATTTATTATGCAGGGCGGAGTCTGTAATTCATGTTCACCCATTACACGTTATTGCAGTCATGTGAAAAGATTTTAAATTATTATGAACAATTTGGGCAATTTTGACTAATAATATCCAAATTATGGTGCTACCCCAGGAACGATCTCAAAACATTGGCGAATAATCTGAAATTTTTCAAAAAAACATTCTTGCAGTAATGTAAATGAAATGTTTTTCTAATGTTACTTATATCAAAAATTTTATTTTGTAGTTAGTGGAACGTTTAAAAACAAATTACCGAATTAATAGTGTCAATACAGTGTCTAAACAATTGAACATTCCTAAAACATTAAGATAACATTTTTATTAACAACGCATTGTTGTTACTTAATGGAAACCTTTTAAAAACATTCTTACTACCTAAAATTGTTAATTGGGACTGCGCATGTGCTTGTAAGGCTGAGAAACCCATTACTCATGCTAACTGTCTCATCCTATTCTAAACTCATGCTTCTTCATCCATGTTCTCATGTCCAGGAAGATGATGAAAACTGCATGACCCTGAGAGAGGTCACCAAACATCTGTGCACTCGTCTGCAGGAGATGGAGAGAAGACATCAAGAGGAGAAGGAGAGACTGCAGGTTACACAGCACAATAAACACCAACCGAATTTCATATGTTCAGTATGTCATTTCAGTATGTGGTGGCGTCTTCTTTCTGAAAGAAGCTCTTTGAAACCTCCCACAGGCAGAAAACAGTGAATTTCAGCAGCGTTTTCTAGAAGAGCAAAACCGTCGCGTGCAGGAGGCTGAAACGAAGGCAGAGGGGCAGAGCCGAAAAGTGGACGAGTTGCAGAAGCTAATGGCTGGACTGCAGCTGGAAAATGTCACGCTACGAGAAACATTAGCTGCTAGTGAAGCTGACAGTGAGAAACGGCGAGATTCTGAGAGCAGGTACGTTTAACACTAAACGAAGTCAGTACTGACACACATAAATACTGTTTCTTTTTCACTACTGCATGTTCTGGTATGTTTGACAATGTTGCCTTGGAAACATTGACTGTTTTGGGAACCAGCCTTTGCGCCTGACAGGAACTCTGTTGCCTTATGTTGCTATGGTAACTCGACTTGTAAAGCCACGCCCCTCACATAATAACAAACAAAATTTGACTGACTATGACTCATTACCAGTACGTTAAAAGAAGTCTCACCTTTATGTTTTTTAAAAACAACACACAATATAAACAATTTTAAGGACTGTATTTACACACAGGAATTAGTGTAAATTAAATTATTGTTTGGTTGTAAACCAAACATACATGTAAGTGTATGTATGTACTTGTATATGATATAAATAGAAGTATCTGAAAGTATTTGTAAGATAATGGGTTACTGTAAGTGTCATTTGTGTATGTGTTACCATGGTAACAGACAGGTTTTGTGTGCTGCAGGTGTGCACAGCTGGAGAAGGAGCTGGAGACTCTGAAGGTGAAAAACCACAACTTAGACGACATGCTGAAGAGTCAACAGAGGAAAATCAGAAACATGATAGAACAGGTGATTTAAATCTGCACCTACACACAGATCAACAGAGAAACAGCCAATCAGAGACAAAAACCAGAGTGATTACTGTAAAAAATGACTTACAGTGTGCGACATCATCATCAATGATGTTTTCAACATAAAGCAAGTTGTTATATTAATAAAAGATTACGCCAAACTATAAAACATTTCAGCGGAATAACATGCACCAAGTATTTACAGTAGTATGCATGCTGTTAGGAAAGTATATAGGGTGGATACTGAATGCTGAAGACACATGCTAATAAAGAATAAAAAAGGAATTATATTATATTTTAAGGGTAAAATCAAACTGATATTCTTGGCAAATCACACTCGGGATTGTTTGCAGCTGAGGACGAGATATGATGTGATCTAGCGTTTAAAACAGATTAAGAACAAATGCAGATTATGTGACATTTAAATTTCCCTGATAGCAGGGATTACTTATTATCTAAGTAAAATAAATTGCATCCATTTGTTTGCGTTAACAGGTGCAAAACTCTCGAACCGTGATCGACCAGAGAGACAGACTGATGAATGACCTGAAAGAGAGGGTGTCATTTCTTGAAGCTGAGGTTAGTGGCCATTTCATTATTTTCACTCTTTCTCTTTCTGTTACTGTAACATATGAATTTTTCCTCTGCAGAACAGAGAGATGCACGATCGGATGAGGTTTTATCATAGCAGTCAAGTGCCAAAGACCTTTCACTCAGAGATGGGTTCCAAGGTTGTCTACAGGTATCACTTTTTCAAATGATTATATAACCTGAGAAAACAACAGATGTTGGCTATATACTGTTGGTACATGATTATGAATTATATGCTGGTATAACAGCCAGTCTTACTGGTTCTTTTGTTAGCATTGTGGATATTTAAATATCTAGCTTGCGATCTGTTTGTTGGGTTACGTGTGTGAAGTATGAAAACGCATTTCACACAAAACGTTTAAATTTAATAGCCGTTTAATTGATTTGAAACAAGTTTATGAAATAATCTGTTCAGGGAACCAATTTGATTATTTCGCAATGGCATAAAAAAGACATTATTTACAGGACAACATCTTTGCTTATTAAAAAGAAAGAGTATTTTTCATTTTGTATTCCAGCAAACCTCTGACGCCCACAAGCCTGGGAAACAAATCTTTGCCCTTCATTAAAGTGGTCGAGATCAAGACCTGAACAAAAAACACTGACAGATGCAAGAGGGAGAAACACGCTGGTGCAAGAAGCGACGACAAATCGTCCACTTCGACATCCTTGAGTGTAGCACACATAAGAGCAGCAGTTCGGCTTTCCTGTGTATATAAGGAATATAATGTTTTGTGTATAGATCTGTTCTGTTTTACCTTTAATTGAAGTGTCATATGTATAGTAGCTTTGCAAATTAATTATTTTCAAGCCAAATGTAGTTTTAAATACTTTATTGAAGTATGTATTTCTAAAAGATCTGCCGGTAGTTCTGTTTTAGTCTCAACATGTATAAACTCTGATTACATAACCACACCCTTCACTGATCCATTTATTTCTTGTGACTGCCAGCTCATTTCATTAGTGTAATGAAGCTGGACTCAAATGATCCATCCCTGACTTAATATTTTAATCCTAACAATATAGACAGTATCTCATTGCTACTGTTAAATCATTACTTACAATCTACGTACGTAAGTTGATAAAGATTTGTGAATTCTTCACATCTTGCAGAGCGGTCTGTCCCTTTGGGAACTGTATTTATATTGTATTAACACGTCTGGTGTCGTGAATAATTATTATATCTGTTACTGTATTGAGTGCGAAGCCTTTCCATCTTATTAAATGTGAAACATTGTGGTTTTGCGGATGGTATTGTGATGCACTGCACGTCTCTCTGGTATTACTGTGTGTATTTTAAGGGCTAATAAATAAAACATATTTAAGAATGATCACAATGTAAGACAGTGTTTTTGGTATGAGAAACCTAAACGATGAACTACAATTCAGATT
>JAZGTJ010018128.1:0-11607 GCA_036877575.1 Botia almorhae | reverse complement strand
CAATTACATGTTTAATAGTAAAGGGTATTACTGTGAGTTGTTTCAGATATGGCCTACTGATATATTTGCATGCGTTTTGTTTATATATTTTTTATTAAGTAATATTGTACTGTGTAGTTTTTTTAATCCCCATTTTCTGTATCTGGGCGCGTCAGTGGATGTGAACTGCAGCGTTTAAAAAAACACGACTTTACCGCCATCTAGTGGGTGCTAATAAATAGTATTACAAAGGCAAAACGAATTGTGACATGTTTGGCTAAGGTTGCAGAATGGGCGCGCTAATGGCTGGCACTGACACTTCCTGTTGGCAGTAGGCTGACAGAAATATACACATTACTGTCAGTCACGTCTAAATAACATTATTACAGTGTGCGCAAATGCTTGAGTTCTGCATTTATGTTAAAGTAGATATGTCAGAAAGCACACATTGGTGATCTTGCTACAGCTTGGTCTCAAGTCTCACCTACATTGTGTAAATATCTAATTTTCTTTTCCAATTCTATCAACTAAAAGCAAAAAATCCTCTGAACTAAAGTAAATATACAATTAATGAAATACAAATGCTTATACAAACGTCAGATTAGATGGACAAACCAGACGCACATATAGAATCTTAATTAAATGTTTATTATATTATTTTAAACTAAATTAAATTGTGTATACATGCAGCCATTTCTTATACACAAGAAGTTCTCAAACTTCTTGTCTAAGAAATCATAGGGACATAGAGAACTGCGCATTTTAAATGCCTGCCTTATTTAAACTTATAATTCATTTCTAGTTCATTAACAGAGGTCCATGAAGACAGAAAAGACATTCAAAATGTGCAGTGTTGAGCTCCTCATATCCTGAATCGAGAACTACCAAAAAATGAGAAACGGTTTAAAAGACTAATATTTACATATATTGTTATTCATGATTACAGTAGAGAAATGGGAATTTAAAAGGAAACAGACAAACATTGCTAAGAATTTTTTTTTGTCAAAAAAAGGAAGAAGACCATGTACATACCACTTCAACACACACTGTCTTACGAAAAGCCTGTAAAAAAAATAAGTTTTCATTTTATGCCAAAAACGAAGCTGTGGGTAATTAATTTTACCATCTATATGGCAAACAGCTGAAACAGAAACTAATTTCTACATTTTAACACAGTAACACCTGCTGAAACTGATATATTTAACCTAAACCTGCTGTTTCCAGGCAACACTGTATTAAAAGTTGATGCGGTGTATTTGTACTTACACTATCACTCTTGTGTTTGGTGGTTTTCGTCCGTAGAAAGTGTACGGACTGGATAATTCAGTTTACAGGTAAACACGCCCAGCGCAGATCCTTATTTGCAGTCCATTCGACTTAATGCAAATCTTGTAAATTTGCATCTAATTTTACACAATGTGTCTGTTCATGTCATTTAAACATGTCATTCTGTTGTTTTTTTTGCAGGGGAAAATTACGTTTGGTGTGAACGCCATGCTGCTCGCCTACGTCACTACGGTGAGCATAGAAGGACAAACTCGAAATGTGCAATACATATATTGGGCTGAAGATGACGCATAACGCATACTGTTTCAGTGTTTGTTTTTAAACAATCCTTATTTTAGAATGACTCTATACAAAAAAATAACTCAATTAAAGTTGAAATGTTTAATGAAACGGCAATAACAACGAAAGCTTCAAAAACATTTTTGAGAAAGTGCCTTGTGGATTGTTGATACTTAAGCAATTACACTTTTTGACAATACTACAAACATTCACATTTAATAAACAGTAATTTAACAATCAAGTACTAGAACAGAACATGTTTTGCATGTGGTCATATCTAAGATGTGCTTTAAGATCAAATTAAACAGGAGGAAACACACACACACTCATTCCAATTATCACCTCAAGTCTTAGTTTCTAAAAGACATTTTTAAAATTCATAACAAAGGTCAATGATTGTACTAGCCTATAATATTACAGTTGGAGTGCTATACAGTGTACAATAATTTATTATTTACAAAAGATTTTACAAATGAAGCTGTATATACAGGCATTTAAATGAGGTAACAAACAGTCTAATTTCAATTGCTCTCTGTGTATATTAATTCTAACATTAAAATATTATATACAAACAGGATAGGGTCACTGCTGAAACAACTGTGTATGTTTTTCCAAGCAGCTCCTAAAGACTGTTGATGTTTATATGGCAGAGGCAGTGATGTGCAAGAGTACATGGTGTCTTATCTACATTTATTATGGGCGGATAACATCTAGTGCACTTTTCTAGTGAATTGTGGCCAGCGTCCTTCTAACGGTCAGCGCATTACTAATGAGCAGCAACCCAAGGAGTTTGGCCCTATAATTGCAGTGCATGACTCAAAGCAGCTGTGCACCCTGAGGTCTGCCCCATCAGATCTTCATCATCTCAAAGCAGGTAATTCACCTACTCGATGACTTCCTTCATCTCATGTCCTGACAATAGAGGGATCTCGCGGAGTATTAGCACTTCCTGAGAACTAGGCATCATCACCATAGCGACGGGAAAGATTCCGGGCTCAGTACATATCTCTGTAGATCTCCTGCAGCAGTGGATGAAGAGAAGCATCTTTCGTCTTTCTGATCTCCTGGACCAGCTCTGCATGCTCCGTCACCAGCTGACGCAGGTCAGCCAGTTTCTGTAGCAGCTTGGGAAAGAGCAAGACGTTGTCAGGATGAGTGGCCAACAGGTGGAGCCGTAGAGCGTTAATTATGGTCTCTTGTATGTGCTCGATCTGTGACACGCTGCTCAGCCCCGGACGGTCTGGGCATGGTGTTCCATAGAGAGAGAACAGAAAGAGGCATGATGTCAATAACAAAAAACAGCTGTTTTTTTCAGTACACAAATATTGATGACGTATGTGTTTTCCTGTGGGTTCTTAGCTAATGAGATCTCCCTTAGCATAAAGGTTAAAGGGAAAAACAACTGGGAGAAGGTCGTCAGGGAACTGCGGTTTGTGGACCGTCTGAGATTCAGGTCGCAATTACGAGGGCTGCTGGTGCGGACACAGGAGGAAACTGGTTATTTTCGCTAGCCCAGCTCAGTCTGACCATTATTATGTAACCTCTTTGAAAATCTGACGGCTTTGGGACTCCAGAGGTGGCAGAAAAAGAAACCATGACTAACCTACTTACAATCTGGTGAAAGGACATGAGACATATGTCTGTGAGTTTTCAGAACGTGGCACTGACACGTTATATTTCTTTAAAAAAAAACTATTTCAAAGAGAAACTATTAAAATACATTTTAAAATTGTTGTGAAGGTGAAGGAAGAAGTTTGTTTTAATTTTGGGTAAACTGTCCCTTTAAATTCTCTTTTCTCTCCCTGGGTCTTACCGCCACAGCAGATAATGGCCGCCACGAACAGCGCCAGGTCGCTGTCATCGAGCTCTAGAGCGTTGAACCTCATGGCAAACTGAAATTTTGGCTCCATCATTTCGCTGAAGGGCCTGCGCAAGCTCTTCAGAAACTCCCGGGTGATGAAACCTCCGCCGCGAGCTACCAGCAGTCCGTCCTTGTTCATGCAGGATGCCAGCAGGGTGAAAAGTGCCTCATACACTCCGTACTTCAGCAGAGTGACTTGGTCGTTAAGGTCTAGGTCGGCAAAGCCGGGCACGGCCTTGGCGAACTCTGTCAGCTCTGTGACTGTTTCTACTGAGGCGTACTGACAGAAGTGAAAGAGCCGAGCCTCTACCTCTCTCTCCTGCAGATCTGAGGTGTCGCAGGATGTCAAGTTACCCAGCAGTTGGGTGACTAGAGTCTGCTCGGCGTGCAGGAGGGTGTCTAGGTCATGGATGACAAAGGGCTTAAATGAAGGACAGAATGAACAGGGTCAGATAACAGGTGTGTGTCGGGTCCTATAAACTTCCTATGAATGCCTGGAACATCATTTGTGTGCAATCAACCCTCTTTGTTTTCTTCATTAGGTATTGACACACTCTCACGCAGGGTTGGGGTAGTTAGAATAATTTAAAAAGTCTTAAATAAACAGACACAAGCTACTAACGAAATGTTGCTGAAGTTGTTTAACGGCCCATTATATTTTTAAATGCACAATTAAATAATAATGTATTCAGAGTTTTATTTTTCTGGCACAAAAACAATTAGGGTGTTTAAATGAATGAATAAACTAGGGTTTATACTTTAGGTATATACTTATATATGGTAATTTGCTTAGAATACTGTAAAGTAGCTTTTTGCTGGAAATACCATGCTAATTTTAGTTTAGTAGCTTCAGTAGTCACTACCCAACATGGCTGTCGCTCACCGGAGTGCTAGTCTTCCCCGTGAGGAAGGCGCGGGCTTTGGCCTTGTTCATGTGGAAGTGCTTGAGGTAGGCCTCATGGATCAGCCTGACCAGACTCTTGCTGTCGGGCTGCTGAATCTCCCGTTCCTCTTTCTCAACAATCACCTGCTCAGCTCTCAGTCTCTGCTTCTCAGACTGAGGCATCCGCCCGAAACGGATGGCTGTGAGACAAACACAAGCACATAATACCAATGAAACCACAGACACATAAGCTCATGTAAGCGGCTTGTGTTTGGTTCTAGATCAAATACTGTAAAACTGTTGCCACGCCATCAGCACCCGGACAAAGGGCAGCCGATGGTGAGATGGCGTGACATGATGTAAACGTGTCCTTGAGGGAAAACGCTGCGAATTGCGCTAACACCTCCACAGCATGAAAAGACTAGCGGTGCGGTCAAAGTCCTGTGAGAGAACAGGACACTATTACCTCAGTGTCATCAAGTTCATTTGCATTTCTTCCTGCTTGTGAATCCATGATATCCCAGTGTGAAGTGGCTTGGGGATATATTTCTTTAAATCATACAGTAATCTCATTACAGAAAAACTATGAGCATGTGAAAACTCATATTTTGGTTCTAATGTTTACTGGTATCTTTGTTTACTGATTTTGATGGTTCTATTAAACGAAGTGTTACGAAATGTTGTTGTTATAAAACAAAGTGTATCTTGATGACCAATAAAACAATTAGAGATCTTGAATCATCAAACCATAAACCTTGTTTGTATAAAGCTTAATTGACGTCTTGTGTACAAAGATACAATGGCCATTAAATGAATTCAATTCATTCGTTAAAAACAAATGCGTATGAAAAGCAAAACAGTTAATAAAAAATGTCTGTTAGGTTTTAAACGATGAAACAATGAATACGCTGTTAAATAAAATAACAATAACAAGTTAGTCAAGTTAGTAAAACATGAATGCGTCCTTGAGACCATATGGCTAAAAGTATATATATATATATATATATATATATATATAGACATTCAGTATGGCTTAGGGGTCAGTATACTTTGGGGGCCCCTGTACATGTGTAATGAAGCACTCACCGTTATGGGACATGCCCGCCTCGAGGCACTTGTGGAACCGGCAATACTGGCACTTATTTCGGTTCTTCTTCTGGATCTTACACTTTCGTGCACACTTGTCATACTCCAGTTTGAGTCGAATGGTTCTCCTAAAGAACCCCTGTAAAATATTTATATATTAGTCTATATTTAGAGTATATAAGTAAAAAAAAGTATATAAGTTTACTTTTCCAGTTGATACTGAGGTAAAATCAGACGTATTGTACAATACATGTCATCTTGCTCTTACATTGAATGTAAACATGAATGTCAGAACTTTACCCCCAATACAGAGCGGAACCTCAGAACATTTGTGCTGTAGTAAAGTCACTTTGATAAACGTCTGTGCTAATTGCACGTGTGATAAGACACACAGTGTCAAGTTGATTCAGATACAATGAACAGGTGTATTGTGAGTGTGTGTGTGTGTGTGTGTGTGTGTGTATACACACTATAACAGATGTGCAGAATCTAATAGTTTGTATATTTAAAGCTTACTCTGTAAATAGGTACAATTTTCTTTGAGGGACAGTCTTTACATAATCTTTAAAGCAAAATACATTGTTAAATTATTCATAATAAATCTGTAATTGAAATAAAAAAATTATAAAATCCAGTCATAATATTACCACTTACATCTACCCCTAAAAGCAACGACATATAGTTGGAAAAACTATAGCTTGACAAGCTATAAACTACCTAAATGTAAAGTAGTTTAAACTACAGTCAGGCTAATCTTTTAAAATCGTTAGCTACTAACAAAAACAGCTTCTATATGAAGCAGAATCTATACAAATTTATACATGTAGATAACCAATGATATATTTATAATTTCATCAGAGCCGTATTGTGCTGGCACACAAACAATATAATGAGGGTTTCTAAATCAATGTTAATTGGGGTATTTGATCAGATTAAGAGCTAGTCATGTAAGAATGACAGAAACTTCATTGGAATAACTTACACACTCTCAGGACACAGTGGACGGGGCTTGTTGCCCTGTCATTACAGCCTGATATGTGGGGTAAGGGTCACAGTTACAGCACGGACTGACAAATGATCTGATGTGGACAAGCACAACACGTGACTCAATGGAAATTGGTGTGAGACTAGAACTTGGTCTCATGATATAGTCATACAGTCCCTGTGCTAAAAACAGAACCAATGACGCATCTGTACACACTGAACATACCAGACTATAGAACTGCAAGAACTGCAATTAAGGACAGACGAACCTTCCTAAAATACCAATGGAGGATCGACACACCTCCCAGGAAGTATTTAGTCATTATTTCCTACTGCTTGGAAAGACAGGAAGTGTGGAAAATATTTGCATGCTGCCTTATTTTTTTTCACATTCATCTGGTACATATGAAATACGCTCAAAAGGACACAAAAATAAACACCCAAAAATAAAGCAAATGTAAATGACACGTTTGATATTTAAGGAAAATAGACTATGAAGGAGCTGTGTAAAATGTAAATCTATACGTTTAAGATAAATTGTGCCTTTAAGATAAATTTCTGTACGACTCTCATCACTGAAAGGAACACTTTGGTCTGTCATTTGGCACTGAGGGAGAAAATGCTGTGTCATGCAGCACGATCACAGCCAAGCAGAACATATTTTATGTTTATTATACAGCTATGTGGACCATCATTTTGGACCAATGAGATTTCAGGGGGCGGAGTTATTCATTGCGGCGCCACAGGAAAACAAACCAAGCCACGGTCAAAACGTCCTGTTGCCTGCCAGTTTATTCAAGGTTGTGGCTGGTTAGGACAAAAATGTACTTTTGCATGCATTTAATTTTGAAAGTATCTTAACTACAACTAGCTACTGATTCTTTAGTACAACGTGAAAGAGTTAAAAACCACATCAGCAATAAGCCTTTAGATGCCTACAGGTAATTGTCCTGTTTAATTGCACCCTAAGGTCAAAGTCTGGTCAAAGTCTGTTCCTGCTATAGAAAACCACATGGCAATAACTGGGCTGGTAGTAGTTAGCTTTATAGCTAGTATAAACGGCCATGACCCAGCTTATGTCAAGTGGTGTGTGCTGTGCAAGCCTGCCCGACAATGTGACGTGCGGTGCGTGAAGCAACAGCCCTTGTACACTTCACCTGATATGTATGAAGGGAACACATGCCTTAAGGCACTCCTTAGCTTTTAGCTAGCAAGCTAATCACCTCAACACTGCATGTGCTTTTCACTGACCCTGGCACGCGTGACCGTTTTTTCCAATGTTTGTTTTCAGAAAGTGTCATGGCAAATTTTATATTTGTTCTAGTTTGTGTACTGATGCAAAGCAGAAGAAAGGTGAGAGTGTTTTGGCACAAGCCAAAGAATTTTCCACCGCGTGGGTGTGTGTGTGTGCGTGTGTGTGCGCATACCTTGCACCCTTCGCAGGCATGCACTCCGTAGTGGAAACCCGAGGCACGATCTGCACAGATGCGACACTCGAGGGTGAGAGTACTGGAGTTTTCATCCTGGACTGGGTTGGTTGAGAACACTCCCGAAGCTGGACTGGAAGCTGGAGTTAGGACGTCTGTGTAAAGAGCAAACATGCCTTTATTTACATTGACTCACTGAGATCTACAGCAGATGCATTTAAGATGATCTATGTCTAAACATACACTACCACTCAAAGATTGGACACCTACCTGTTATTTATTTCACTTTAAGACTTTGACACAAATGGAAGTATTGCAATAATGTAATAACCAACAAACAAAATCAAAACAAACAAATTAAAACTATTTCAGCTTCTTCAAAGTTCATTTATTGCTTCTTCAAAGTTCTAGAAAAAACGAAATAAATTCCTACATATGCTGGCCATTTGTTGGCTTCTCTTCTTTCATTTAAAATCATTTTTGAACAAGCGTTTAGATTAAACGTTTTTGAAGACCATAATATGTGTGTCCCATCTTCTAACTGCTAGTGTATGTAGGATACAATTCACTATTGACGGATTTAAGGTTAATTCTATGACTGTGATTGTTTTGGGTTGGGATAGTCTATGTCTTCATGTGTTCTACCTAAACAAGTGGAGCTGTCCAAAGCTACATCAGAACTCTGGTAGTCCAGCATGTGCAGTGAGCTGAAGGTATCATCACTGAGAGACTGAGAGATCTCCTCTAGCTCTTTCATATCACCAATGAGCTCTCCGCATAAGGGGCTGTCCAGCATCGGATCGGCCAGCGGGGAAGAAGGACTGTAAAGACCCGGCATGTCTACCATGGCGCTGGACCACGGCAAGCTTTGAATCAATCATCAGTCTGTGGAGATAAAACAAATACGAAATAAAGAATGAGTAAAGAAATTACTGATTCATTTTTATTGGCTGTAAATCATCATACCCAGATAACACTGAAAGCAAAAGGTGTCATTATAGTGACAGACTGATATATTGGCCATTTTAATCTTTTTAAGATTATCTTATAGGCCATATAATTCCATAGTAGTCTGATTAACAAAAATAGTCTTTCTGCGTACTGTCAGTTCCAAAATATTTTCATAGTCTTTCGATGGATGCTGTACTGTTTTAATCAAAAATGTAAAGTAAATTTCCAACAAATAGTTTAGAATAAACAAACAGTTTAGAAAAAATGTTAAATGTTTTTTTAAACAGGTTCTGCAATTGGTTGACCAAACAACTAGTCCTACCCCAAACTGGCTGTTGCCACAGAAACACCAGGCCCAGTTATCGCTATGTTTACTAGAGAACTGTTTTAAAACCCTGTTTTACAACATCTCCCACTATGTAAACTCTGAAGTGAGTTACATTTACTTATGACAGAGTCCGGCCAAAGATCAGACGCTCCATCAATGGGGGTGATACGAAGACCGGGTTTAGGTCTACTAGATCTTATGAGCCAAAAGGATTTAAGAACATCTAAGAGTTTGTTTCATCTTAAAGAGCTATTTAGAATATTGTAGTTCAAATACAACTAGATGAATCATTCCTGTCCATGCGAAAGTAATTTCCGCAATGCTAAGGTGTTCTGAGTGATTGTATTTTGCCAAACTGTGGCCAAAATCATGTCTATTTGCTTAGAAAACGTATGTGCACAATTCTCCTCACCAATACTACTCATTTCTGTAACATAAACAGTGCTGAACAGGTTACACACTTAGGTTTATATTAGTAAGCAATATGAGCGTTATCATTGCCTTATCAAGCATTACTCATTTTAAAACCTCCTTCAACATAAAGAACATAAAGGTCAAGTTTATAATGAGGTCAAAATCGAGCTCACAATTTAAGGTAGCACAGGTGAACTCTCAAGACAAAGGCGGTAGTAAAGGTAGGCAACCTAACACGATATTAGCCAAGCTCTAAGGCAATCCCATAATGCATTGCAACAAGTGACAAATTGAAACCCAAGGATGACTGTAAATGAGTCGGTCAGCTACTTCCTACTGACTGTTTTTGATTTTTACATTCATTTGCACACACTGCCAGACATTTCAACCAAGAGCACCGCTGAGCATCAGATAATGATCCTCTACGATAGAATTAACTAACTACTGTTTCAGACACTCCTGGGAACTTTTACGACAGCTCGAGGGATCTTGTGGGCAACGGTTCAAATGGCACTCCACACAACCCCTTATTTTCTAACAGCAGTGTCATGGAGAATGCTAACAATGGCAGACTTAGCTTTCAGACCCCTTTTGCTATGGATCATTGGCTTTTGGAAGTACCGATACACTTTACCCTCCAGCAATAAACGGAGCCAATGAAACACCCCCAGTTCTCCCTCCTGCTCCATTAATGCTCTAAGAGACAACCACACTTCCCAATGCCAAAATTAGGTGGCTCAGGGCCAAAGTTTAATATAAGATAAAATGCTAAAGCCTCTCGCACTGACATCAACCATTGACTTTACACAAGCAAGCTGCTCCTTCTATCACAAATCAGTGCTTGGCAGAGAATCCCAGTTTCCAACTCCGTCTGCGATGGGAATCTGTCCAGCTTTCAAGAGTTATACCTGATCTTCGCAGTTGCCCGAAGCAGAATGGCAAAAACCTTACCCATCTGTTCACATCTGGCTGTCTCCAGCTGTTAAGGATATCTAAAACCCGAGCTGAGGTGATTCGTAAGTCAACACACACTGCAGACTTCCTCTCTGACACAGTATGACATGTGTGCCACTCACGGCACTCACTGAATCTACCAGTGACAAAATGTTCACGGACAAGCGTAGCACCAGGCGTTCCGATTGGAGAATCACGCGGTCACATGGACTGGATATTAGTCTGCATGTAAATAAGCTAAAGCCGAAGTTCTATCAAGCAAGTGATGCATGGTCTGCATGACATGCATTCAGTCTGCATTTGTAAGGTAAGGCTGGGGAAAAAGCAAACAAAGTATCATGATACTCACGGTAACAATCATTACTGCAGTTATATAACGAAAATATAATTTTACATATATATATATATATAATGTATCACAATTATGGTATAGATTAAATGAACACTAAAACAGTATTATTGTATTATAACCCGAATATTAATATAATAATGTGAAGTCCCTGCTCATTTCCATTGCTTGCATTAGAGTGAGACAGAGAGATGGAAGAGAAGCTACTAAATTTATTCAGTGTAAACACGCACATGACTAAAGCCTCATGACACCCCACTGGGGCCAAGTGAAATACAGGAAGGAAGCCAGCTTCCCCTGTAATGGAAGCGTGCCCTTGGAGAGCACCTTTGCCATTAACCAATAAAACCAAACCCCGAATACGCCTCCAAACTCTATTCTAATACATTCTCCCCTCTCAATGGATACATAAGCTTAAACTCCTCCCTCTTTACAACAGACGTTATATCCATTGTTACGCAACAGTCACTTGCATAATCAGAGTCTTCCAGAGTGCTAATATTCAGTATAATGGCACTGGGAAGCTTTACTGTATTGTTCCAGTCTATGTGCTGCTGGGTGACACAAAACACTTGATTTGTAACTATTTTTGTTAGTGGAACAAAAGAAAAAAAACTGACTGTTTGGTACCGAAAATGTACAGTGCCAGACAAGTTACAAACACTTACTCATACTTTATTCATATTTTTTTCACATTTTTGAATAATAATAAACTAAAAAATGAATGACATTTTGTGTAAATAACACAAATGTAACTTTGGGAATTATGTAGTGACTAAATATGATTCAAAATAAATTAAACTAGGTTAAGTTCTATCATCTTCA
>JAZGTJ010018127.1:0-11607 GCA_036877575.1 Botia almorhae | reverse complement strand
TGAGAAACAGAACCATGCTGAGTGTACACTTGTGAACCTGTCAGCCCAGTGTTGTCCAGGAGGAGGGGGATTAGTTTATTAGTTCTGGACAACACAGATACATATACATTCATGAGAAGTCACAGCGGTTCTTTCTGCTAATTATAGGTTAAAATTTGACAGAGAAAAATGAGAGGGAAAGGGGACAGCTGCATCGTACGCTATCACACACGTGGGTGGAGAGAAAACTAAGACAAGGGGTATTAAAGAGATGATGGGGCTTGATTTCTTGTCTTAATCACTGAACCCCTTCTGACAAAATTCAGAAAACAAAATTCAATCGTCTGGGGGTTCTTCTGTTTCACCTCCTCGAAAGCCTATTCCCAGCTCACAAGGAGGTCAGGAGCTGGTGCCACATGGGGTGGCCTCTGACATTTAAGGGTGCCCTTTATTTTTCAAGCCTTTCGTAGGCTTAGCTTAAAGAATGTAGACTCAAAGATAGACTCAACAGTCACAACTGAGCTTTTAAACTCTTTCTAAAAAAATTATAAAACTACTATTAAATTACAGTATTTTATTTTTTCTGTTGCTGTTTGAATGTGCCAAGAGGTTTTTTTCCTTCATGATGTGATGGTGTGCAGAATGTATTCTCAATGTCAGTGTAATATTGTAGGATCATTATCTTGTTACACTGTCAGAATGTCACTGCATCAGCCCAATGTGATGCTCATCAGCCCCGCAGAGAGGCCCCAGAAGCCAAGCTAATTTGTTTTTCCTTTCTGCGTTTGACAGGGTTCGTGCAATCCCTGCGGATTCACAGCGGAGAGCCACAGAGACTATGGGGGTCCGCGTGATGTGACCTTGCCAAACTCGTCCGCAGCATTCACTCTCAGTCCGCAACAGGTGTACTCAATGCTCAGTACCATGTGAGTTTTCCAACAGTATAACTAGTATTGAGTACTAACTGGGTACTCTGTTCGCGACATGCGCGATGTCTAACCGCTTGCCTGTGATTTCCAACATGCTTAATTGCGTGCAAAAGGCGTGAAGGGGGCTGCAGTCTAGCATTTAAGATTGATTTAATTCTACTGTTGTGGTAAACACAGTCGATTTGTCATTAAAAATATAAAAATGCCGACAAACAACAATATTGACGAGTAAAACAAAAATGCACTTCTCCAATATTATTCATTTGTTCTTTATTAGCCTGCTGATTGTTGAGGCAACGGTTACATATTTCAGTTAAATGTACTTAAACGGACTAGTTATTAATGTTTGTATTATATTTAAATAATAGAAAGTATGATTCATATATTTATTTTGTTAAATTTGTGTCAGTTTTTTGTTACGTTTATGAATTACAGTCACTGATCACATAGTCATAATTATTTCTTCCAATGCAGATTAATAAAGTGCTTAAACATTTAGGAGCAATAAGAAAGGCAGACTGAGACTGAGGACCTGTGTGTCTGTCTTCTGTGTAAAAGAAAAACTCAAATCTCCCTCTGCTGGCACAGCATGTAACAGCACTGTAAAAGGTCTGTTTTTTGTAATGTCATCCAGATTTGTAACTCTTGTCAGTGCAGTCTTAGTATCATAGTAACTTTTAAATTTAGTATGATAAAAATGAAATACATCTAGTATTTATATATGGTCATGAACTTTCACCATTTAAAGCCTTTAAGAAGGTTGGTTTTGGTGGACAGTTTCTGGCACCACTGTCCATCGAACCATCCGGAGACCTGTGCTATGGAAATGCTCTTTATATGACTTTGATATATGACACGTCACATGGTTGGATGTACAGTCTGGTATAACATTTATAGTATTATAAGTCCAATTTAGAGAGTGATACTTAGAGGTTTCTTTTGTAACTCAACCTTTAATTGTGTCTTTGGGCTTTGTTCTAAAGCCCTATTTCTTATTTGTGGTGAAAGACATAGTATGGTCTGTGTGAGGCCCTCTACACTTTTAAAACTCAGTCTTCCTGCTTTTCCCATTTTTGAAAAGGAAATTAATTTTTCTGTGGGCTGGATGACATATTAGGCACACACGCAAACTGCGGCCATCTGTGAAACAAATAATCATTTTTATAAATGAACAGCCCTCCAAATAAAGGCCTCACTCTATATAGTGTAGGCTGATGTATTTGGCCTCACAGTTAATATAGGGCTCCTCTCTGCCTTAGTTTCTTCCTATAGTCTCCAAGCAAGTAGATTATGCATATTTTCAAAAACATCCTTGAATAAAGTCTAACGTTTTTAAAGCAGACAGCAGATGAATCTTCATCTAGAGTGTTAGAGTAGGTGTGAGCACGGTATGAAGTCCACAACTGAATTGTCTTTGATGTTTCAGAGCACCTGCAGGTCATACCTAAGTCTAAGCTTCAAAGAACACATAATGCTTTTAATCATCAGTATGCCAGCCATAAAGTTTTTTTTTAAATGAGTGTTTTCTCTGATTTTGCCGTTTATTTTATCATGTCCACCAGCATCATTGTCATTGGTGCATATCTGAAGGTGCACTGCTGGTGGAGGTGACCTCACCACACTGAGGGTCTTCAGGGTCACTGAAGCTAATTCAGGGAAGATGAGTCTGTGTGCTCAGAATGGTTTATCTTCCCAAGGACAGCTGCCACTCTTTTCCTTGACTGTAGCCCAGGGGTGTGTTAACGAGAAGGATAGCTGACCAGTAGCTATGTGTGTCTGTTTCAGTTAATAAGGTCAGTCAGTGGATGTTCTGGCCCACAACACTCACTCTCTGAACCTTTTATCTCTTTCTCTCACACAACACTCGGCTTGTGTCACAAGACACTGCATATTAAAGTTTGTGTTTATTGTGAGACTTGTTTGTAATATAATTAATTCCTTTATTTAACTTTAATTTTACGATTGGTTTACAAGTATGTGCTGCTGATTATTGACAGGCTAAAGTTAGCAAGCTGCCTTTCCTTCTATTCCATCTTTTCTCCTGTGCCCTGGTATACATTTGGTTGCCTAAAAATCCCATTAAAGAAAGCCCAGCATAACAATTAAAGCTTTAGGTGCATGCATGTCTGATATACACTCTAGTGCGTACACAGAAACATACTCATGCACACATACACAAACTGTATTTATGTGTCAGATAAGCAAATACAATCTGAGA
This sequence comes from Botia almorhae, assembly GCA_036877575.1. Classification (NCBI taxonomy): domain Eukaryota; kingdom Metazoa; phylum Chordata; class Actinopteri; order Cypriniformes; family Botiidae; genus Botia; species Botia almorhae. Next base: position 8,481 of record JAZGTJ010018127.1, on the reverse strand, counting down.
GTGGTAAGATAGTTAAAAAAATCGAATAGCCCATGTAAGATGACGTTTAAAATGATAATCAGCATTTAATTGGTATCTCAGTCTTGTGGATTAGAATCCGGTTAAATTACAGACAATCTAAATTAAATAGTTTAAAATATTTAATCCAGAAGCATAAGAAAAGACACAGGAAACCGTTATCCGTTATTTTTAAATGTGAATATTCGTCATTGTGGACTTATTCCTGAGGTCATACGATTATGTGACGTCAAAGACTTTCGAGGTTGTCACTGTTCTCATGCAGATTGTTAACACTGCTATTCCAGGCGGCTGAGGACTGCTGGTTCTGTTGGTCTCGGCTGCTCAGACTTTTTCGGCATCCCACACCCATCACCCTGGCTGGGAATGGACAAAATAACTATTTACTAATAACTAAACTAAACTACTAAATTTGACCTGTCGCCTGAGGTGTGAATGCTGCCCGTGTATAGACATCTCTTCAGAACATTAAGCACATCACTAGTGGAAATAGTAGCTAATGTAACCTTATTGCTTTATATTGCCTGGGTGAGGCCAGACTCCAATAACCACACTCTGTTGCCCAGTTTGGCCCAAGTAGCTGCTGACAAATGTCTAAATAGCATTTTACAATGGCAAGCTTCTGAATATGATGACTATATGATTCACTTATGTAGTGTTTAACTTTTCACACTTCATACTCAATGATCTGCATATATATTTTATTCAATTGTGGTCAGCATTACAGCAACGAATAACAGCATATTGAAAAGTAGCTTCTCTAATTTTGTTATGTGGCCTCACAAATTGTTAAAAAAATGGTTTGTCAGGCTTTTTGTTCTTGTATTAAAGTGTGTTTGGCAGGCAGAGTATGCCCTATAAATATTACATGTCGTACTAATTGTACTAATTATATTTGTATATTTCACTAAACCTGTATGTAGAATTAAGAGTAATGTAACTATGTATTTTTTGCTTTATATGTGTGCCATGGGTTAAGGCATGTGTGTTTGTGCTTGCGTCTGTGTGACAGAAAGAGAGAATGACTCTGTATGTGCGTATCAAATCCGACTGCCAAGTCACTGGGAGTCTGATCCAAACTCCATCTGCTGTTTTCTTCTCTTACTCCCTGATCTCTCTCAGTCCCCCCTGCTAAATGCACCCTGTCCACCCACATGCCCTTTACATATGAATAAAACAATTTCAGTTTTCTCTGAATCTCACACTCTAGTTTGTTCTATTGCAAAATAAACCAAGCCTGTGTAACAAAGGTGATTAATTATGTCAGAGACAATATTTTATAGGGAAAAATATATTTCCCGCACACCAAATGGTATTAATTTTTTCATGCGTCCCACAAATGTTAATGTGTATTAAGTATTTTAATTTGTAAAGTAAAATGTGATGATGAGCGATTATGTATGATCTGATGTGTATATTCATATGAGACGCATATTAAATGACTTTAATTGCATATGTTTATATTTAATGCCAGCTAGAGTTTCAGCCAACCACACACACATGCTTGCAAATGAACCTGAGAACTCGGTGAAGAGCCAGATGATGTCGGAGGGAGATTTGAGAAGGCTTATCTTCGGATGGATCGGGGAGCAGGTTGCAGCTGTGCTGAAATGATTTATACGGACAGAAACCCACACATGCTCTCTCTCTCTCTCTCTCTCTCTCTCTCTCTCTCTCAAGCACACATAATATTACTGTTCCCCCTTCTCTCACAGTCACTCATTCTTACTCTTTTGCATGTTTACAAGCAGAGTTGTTTTCGAATTTACTCTTCATGTTCTCCAAATAAACTGTATGATACGCCAAAGGGGACAAAGATAATGTTCCAACCTTGGGTATTAATGTATTTGGCTCAGGCTGGCTGTGAAAAGTTGCTGTGGTTACTGATGAACTTTTAAAAATACCACCAGCCCACTGGCTTATACGACACAGTCTAACAAGTTCTTCACACCAACTGCTCTTTATGCTCTAATAACATAGTGCCATCCTGCAAGATACTCCATAAACATTAAGGCCCAGACCCAAATAAGCTTGTGGCTTGCTGAGGAGTTTTACACTATTACTTTTCTAAGTGATTATGATTTTTGCTTGGTGGACAATATGGCTACATTGAAAAACAATACACAGACTTAAAGCAGGAACTGCAGCCATATCTATGGAGCACAATATTATAGACATTGGTCACGTTTGGCCACCTAGCAATCACCTTGCAAACTGCAAATTAGCTGCCACAAGAAATGACAAAAAATCCTGTTTGTAAAAATGATATTCTTCCTTTACAGTCCAGAAACACTTGTGTCATGTGCTACTAAGAATTAATTATGGAAACAAAAAAAATTAATTCTCTACATGTGAGAAAAAACAGGCATCAAGCTCTCGTGATTAGCCGATCAGAATTGATTATTAAGGTACCACATAATAATGTGCTTTGCGTAATGTAAGTTTTCGTGAGTTTAACGCGCCTTCGAAACATTCAAGATTAGAATTAGTATGTCCCAAATCATAGTATGCTGAAATGCATATCCTTAGGGTGTACTCACACTAGGCGTTGTGAATCTCGCCCGAGTGCGTTTGACGCCTAAAGTTTGGTTCGTTTGACCCGTGTGATCTCTCCGAACCGTGCCCGTGCGCGGTCCGTTTAAGCGTCCTCTGACCCGCATTAAGGGTGTACTTACACTAGGCACGGTTGCCTTGAACCGAGCGCGATTGTCCTCCCTCCACGCTTTCCTACTGCCACGCACTTACACATGCACTTAAGGTTCCGAGCCGTAGCATTAAGCCTTAAACTTTTTTGGAAGAAAAGTACTTTCGCTAATACACTGCCTAATAGATGTATCATTTATGACGCGTAGCAGCAAATCATTCATGGTTGATTGTACATGACATATTATAAGATTATTGCGAAGACAGCTGACTCAATAGAGGAATTTGAAGCTTTTCTCGCAAACTACATTTATTCATTATTCATTCATTATTTCATCAACAAGGTGAAAAAAAGAGCCGCTATAAACCTAAATATACTCGAATTAATTAAATTAATTCAAAAATGTACTGTTCAAGTAGTAACAGAAGGTGATTGTTTGATATCAGAAATATGTCAGCATATAGAAATGTTCAAGTATTGTTTTGGCTATGCCCTAGTTTTAACTGCCATTTGTCACTGATGCTGAATCGGTTACTGAATCAATTAATGAATTGAAAGTTATAATTTGTTTGAATTACAATAAAATAAAAATTATTAAGAGGTGGTGGTTTGACACTCAGCATTAAATGTGTGTCATATAAATTACAGTCAATGTATAATTATCTTGGCCAAATAGCACTGATTTGTCATCCAACAGTATCAAGAATCATCTTAAGCTGATATCAAACTTCATTTGACTTCCCTTTCCTAAAGGTGAATGTTGGCTAAATTTATCATGAGCTGAGGGTCATGCAGAACTCTGCTGGGTTGCCAGTGAAAGTGTAAATGAATAGAAAGTGTTTGCTGGGAGATCTGTGGGGGCTGATACCTGAACACTTCTATTAGCCTGCCTTGCTGTCAGAGGGAAGGAGAGAGAGGGCAAGTCTGATGTGGTTAGCAGATGCATATGCGTTATTGCAGAGCGGGGATTTGGACATTCTCCATATACTACGCTATAAATATCTTCCTGACGTTTATTACCCTCACAAGATTTCAGGTGCTAAAACACTTGGACACTAGTCAATTTTTCCTCTTTTTCAGACTCTTACCTTAAATTGAAAATTAAACTTTTTCTAGTCTTAAAAAGAATTAGGGAACCAGAACACATTCATTAATTATGTAGCTAATAACTAAACATATGTATTACGTCACATGTAATGTAATTTTAATTTTTAACTTTTTAAGGAAGTGAGATCTGTTTTGGTACCCAAGGATGTAGTCTGATTTCTTTATGTACCAGCATTATAAGCAACTTTGGATCATGTATTGTTGCAAAACAGTTCGGTTAGACTGAAATTGTGACTTTTAAACAATGAAAATTAGGGCACAATTAAAAATAATCTGGCATATTTGATAATGTGTAAGTCTTCTTTCCTAAGTCTATGTTAAATTTATTACATGACAAACCAGCTTGTTTTCATTAAAAATAATCTTATATCTGATGACAGAAATGTCTTCCCTGATGTAATTCAGTGATGTCATTAAGAGATCATATAACCTTACAAAATTATTATGCTGCATGTAGATCATTCACAAAAAAATAATAAATCAGTTTAGATATTAGCTTCTATTTATGATGGAAAGGAGTTTATTAGTATACTAAGATTATTATACTGCCAGAGGCCGTAGAACATACAGAGGCCATTATTGCTGCTCTGATCGGTGGCTGTGTTTTCAGGTGCGTGAGCATCTGTTTCCAGGTGGTCCACATGTGTTCAGGCTTTCTTTGAAACACATTCTGTAATACGGGCTGCAGCCATGACACCTCTGTCGCCAGATGACTTTTAAAAATTGTTTTATTTGTAGGCAGATGGGGCGGTGAGAGACGTGGTTGATGGAGAAAGTTGTGATTTTGTGGCAAAAATGAATACATTCCATGGTATACTTTTTCCTCTTCACAGTTTTTACCCTTTCTCCAGTAACCTTAAGGAATGTAAAAACAGTTTTTGTTTTTACATTTTTTACATAACACTTTATAATAACCAGTTAAGCAGTAATATAAGCAGTTTATAAGTAGTTTGTTAAGTTAAGTTTACGGGCTGTCTGGAAAGGACACAGGTGATTAGAGGTTTGAATTCTGTCAAAACAGAGAGGCGGCTAAGACCACACAGAATAGACGTGCACCCATTGCTCATACTGGTTCTCAGAGTAATTCCATGCGAATTTCTCCAGTCAATTCAGAGCAGTTGTCCACAGCTGAGAAACAACAGAGAAAAGACACAGGAAAGATGGAGGACGACGATATAGTGGATTTGATTTTTGTGTTACCCAGATACACGAGCATTAGGAATTTAAATGGTAGGCCTTTTATCACACAAAATGTTAGTGGTCATACAGTTATATACCTATATGGTAGGGAGTAGTCCATGTCTAAAATCATGGCCATATATATAGGCAATCTTCTTAGAGTATATACACACACACACATACAAATATTATTTAAATATTATTGTATTATTATTATATACACAAATACTTACGTTATTGCAATAGCAATGTGTTAGAAGTTGTGTAACCTCATATTTTCATATTTTCTTAATTACTTTAACATTACTGTAATCTGTTACGCTATACAATTTTACCTTGCAAACAAATTGTGTTCTGGTTTGGTACAGTGGAGAAATTGGACTTTAGCCAGACTAACAGGACTGCATGTGGAAGACTTAGTATTGTGATTTCAGATTGATGCCATGGCCTGAGCAGGTCCAAAATGTAACCGAGACCGTAGGGTTATGAGACCTGACGCACATCTCCAGATGGATTTGGCCTCCAGGGCACACAGCTGAAATTAAACTAGTGTTCTGAGAAGTGTCTTTCTTAGTCCTCTTAGTTTAGAATTAACCCATCTTAAGGATTATAAATAGACATGGTTTGTCTATTTATTCCATAGAGCTATTCATCTTATGAAAGGGGTCAATCTTATGGTCAGGTTTCAGTTTGGGGGGAGAGGAGGCTGCAAAAGATATATGAGCATAAAATGTGTGTGTGTTCACATGTGCGGTGTGTTATGTTCACGTATGCGTGGTTGTGCGTAGGTATGTTAGGCAGAGCTCGAGAGGCAGTCCTTATGCATGCACATCAGAAACTCAAGGTCATGGTTAATGCTTTTTCACTCTTGTGATCTCCCAGTGGATCAGGTGCAGATGATCCCAGTCATATTTCACATGTCACAGACTTAAAAAATGGAAAACAGCCATTCCTCAGCAGTCATTGGCAGTCACAGCTGCTGCTGAACTACAAAACAACATGTGTAAGCAGTCACAAACAACAGCACCAAAAAATCCATATCAGGTGCACTGACTTTAAGACCTGTAAGTTTTAATTTCTCTGCACAGGATCATGGAGTTTATCATGTTGTTATATACGAGTGATCATGTTTCAGCACTACTTATCTTACATCTACTTATCTTATAACTACTTAACTACTTATTAAATATCTTGAATTCTTATTTTAAGTTCCCTGTGAAGTTTTTCTGCCTGTTGGAGTTCAATATTCACTGTAGGTTTGAAAAGAGGTCAAAGTTAAAGTACGCCACAGTTTATGGCCACGAAACAAACACAAGGGAAGATAAAAAGAGGGTGATGGGTATGCTGGAGGAAGAGAATGGAAACAACATTTAAAAGGTAAAAGGCATAGGTAATAATTTTAAATGATTGTCATGGGAATACAACATAATGATCTGAGCAGATCCAACATTCGCTTTAGAACCAACCCCCTAAAGCTCTAACATACTCTACTCTCACTCAAGTTCCACTCTCCTACCCTCTCACCCCTCCCGGACCATGCTTGCCTCTATCAGGAGCGATGACGTCAGACCCACTATTTCACAGCTAGACACGGGCGATGACACAGGCAATTTGGCCTGTGAGTTCTCTCTAGCCTTGGACATGGTGTTACGATTACACGCTTCACTGGAGCTCCAACATGCCAAGGAAAGTGGGGGAAGCTTTTAAACTAACTTTTATAGAGTACAGCTCTATCGATCGCCTTCCTCATAAAAAAAAAAACATGAAGACTGATAGATGATGCTAAACCTGGGCAGATCATCTGGAATGCCAGAGAGATGCCTGGTACCTTCTAGAGGTGGTTTCGTACATCATTTCCTGTTTATAAAAGTGTGAGGGTTTGACCATGTAGTATGGGGTACAGTGACTGAAGAACAGACACTTGTAATATTCTTAGTGTAAAAAAAGTTTTAAAAAAATGTTTTATCAGAAGGGGCACAGAGGTGGAAGATGATATTTAGAGATTAAGACAAGGATGGATCTGAAATATAATAATTACAGATAAAAGATGCAGTTAGATCAACTTCGCAGTCAAAACAAGCAAACAATGTCTTTTTTTGAGAATGAACTTCTAAAGGCCCCTGCAGTTGTAATGACCAAACAGGTTTTGACTAACTTTTATGAAGTGAACCCCTGCTGTCCTGTAGACATTGTGTCACCAGCTTGTAAATCACTCTTAAATATATTAAATATATATTAAATATAATTTTATTTGATAGAGATATGTTGTTAAATAGTTAACACAATTGATGAAAATAGTTAAACAATCAATAAAAATGATCTTACCAGCATTACAATTCAAGATGCATTTCAGATGTTCAGTGTGGCCTTAGCCTTTGTGAAATATAAAATATGTTATCCTATTACTTAACTTTACTTAAGTGTTAAGTCTTCATGACACCTACAAATACTGACACACATTGCTAGACTCATCCTGTAGGTGCTGAGCCTCATATCAGTTTGCATGTGGGATTTGAACCAATGGTCAATCAAATTTCTGGAGATGGAAGGTGTACGAGTGTTAGACATGACTAATTTTCCTCGCTTCTGTCACCATTCTCTCTCTCTCTCTCTTGCTCTTCCTCCTACTCATCACTCTGGGATGGAGGATTAATGTGTTGATGTATATTAACTCCTGGGCCAGATGGTTTCTTTCAGCACCTTTTCCTTTGCTTGCTCTCTCTCTTTTTCTCCCCCTCTCTGGTGCTTTCTCCCTTCAATCTACTTGTGGTGAGAAAGCAAGACAAACTTGAGGTGTATTAACACCTGACCCTGAATCATCTTCTCCTGAAGGACTGTGTGGGTAGTTCTTCTCCAGTTTTCCACTCTCAGTTTGGTTCAATTATTTGGTAGGTGCTTTTATCCAAAGCAACATGCAGAGCAGTTCATGTATATGTTCTCTGGGTTTGTGTGCTTACTGGGAATCAATCCTATAATCTTTGCATGCTTGAATTGATCCACAGTTAAAATGTATTTAAAAGGAATAAGATCAGTTTATACTCCAACTATAGCTTCTATGATCACTATAAAATGCTTTGATTTGTTCATCCATCCATTTTCCAAACCCGCTTGTCCTTTTAAAGGTGTCTGTAGATTTGTGAAAAGGGTTCATTTCAATGTCCTTGATATCATTAGGTCACTCCATGGAGTGAGCTTAGTCAAACACTTTTGAAATTTTTGCTGAAAAGTTTACAGAATTAAAATTCATGTACATGATGGCAGCTCATGTAAATATTAAGGTTTTAGTTCTCTATTATAGCTATTAGTGTATTATAGGTAATAGTGTAATATTCTATTCTTTAAGACAGGGGTGTCAAAACTTGGTCCAGGAGGCCTACTGTCCTGCAAAGTTTAGCTCCAGCTTGCCTCAACACCTCTGCTGGAAGTTTCTAGTGTGTCTAGTAAAACGTTAAATAGCTGGTTTGGGTGTGTTTTATTATGGCTAAAGCTAAACTCAGCAGGACACTGGCTTTTCCAGGAGCAGGAGTGGATGT
>JAZGTJ010018126.1:0-11607 GCA_036877575.1 Botia almorhae | reverse complement strand
TAAATGTAGATAACTTGAGATGACAGATGACCTCCACTTCTGTTTCAACACAACCCAATCTCTAAGCCTGGTCTTATTGTACTTATTCCTATATACACTTATTCCTGATGTGTTTCTGGATTGAGCAGTTTAGACTTGCATTCAGGATGACTTTGGTTTTATAGAATTCATTTTGTACCAATAAAAACAAATGCAAACTTTAAAGAAACAAACCGAAATTACTTTTCTGAAAAAAGAAAAACACTTTGAAAATAAAAACAATAAAACTGAGTGAAGCAAGTAGAAAAAGTATAGAATGGTTTTCAAACAAACCATATTTTTTAAAACTGTTTTCTAATCTTCCTTTTTTGCAAATAAAACTTTTAATTTACACTTTCATAGTTTTTGTTTTTAATACATACATAGCCCAATGAGAGAATCCAAAGAAATACAGAGAACAAGAAAATCACATACAATCCATGCAATTACCAACAACCTAAACATCAAAAAGGGGAACTTAAATAGTGTGACTAATCAGGGTGACAACAGGTGACAATCATTAACAACAGGAAGTGTGTGAAGACAGAGACAAACCGAACAGAAAATTTTAAAATAGAAGTCTGTGCACGTAACAACTTACAGTTGGATTTCTTTAAAAAGAATGTTTTATTAATTTGGTCTACATTTGGCAAATAACCTTGCCACTGTGTAAACACGTTTAAAATTTGATGTACACATAAAATGGTTTGAAGGGCAGAAAGACAGACTTTTTTAAAGTCAAACATGTAATACCATTATTTTAATATTAATTAGAAAAATACCACCACGATTTCCACTTTTAAGTAATAAAGATAACACAAACACATTTGATTCTATTTTTCCTCAATGAAAATGGTTTCGAAAGTGAAGTATTTCTGCTGTTGTGATATTATCATAATTACACTGATAAACACAGTCTATTTTTTGTCAAGGCTGTCTTGACAGTGTACTTTAAAAACCAAATTAAGCAACATTCAAACAGAGAAAAAAAATCATAAGCAGAGTTACTTTACTATTTAGTCTTTACTTTGCGTTGCTTGTTATTAGTCTTTACTTTACATTGGCTTGTTATTTTTTTTGGCTGAGTAAGAGTGTACAACTAAACAACTGTATCCACATTGCTCTCTTCTTTATTAGTTTCTCCAGAGTGCTCTCCATTTAAGTCTAGTTACGGGTCAGAGAGCTGTCCATTAAAATCTTACTAGCCAATAAGAATAAAGTCCAATTAAGCTCCGTACACACGTGAGGTTTGTGCCAGAACGTTAAACATAAATTTGAGGATTGAAAGCGAAAGCTATGAAAGCATAAACAAAAACTGTGAAAGCATAGCAAAAATATAAAACAGTTTTAAAAAATATTTTTTTGGAAAAGCATGCTGCATTTTTCTTATTTCAGATCGTTTATTTTTGTTTGTTTTTTCAAAGTTTACATTCATTTTTATTAGCACAAAATTAATCCCACATGGTTTTATGTAATGCCTATTAGCCAATCAACTCCCAATATTAACACATTAAGGAAGCAAAATGGGTTGCGGACATCACTGGATGTCTGTTTCAAAAGGTAAAGCCAAAATACATTGTTTAGAAAACAAAGGTTTGACAACATTGTAAATATTCATCATGCGATACAGCAGTCTCTATATTACTGGTGCTTGGAGGGATGGTGATGCCCAACAGTATATCAGTGCCTTTTACTTCAATTAAAAATGATAAATATAAACACTTCTTGCAATGATTTATGCACAAGAAGATAAGGAACATGTATTACAAAAGTCAATTGGGTCGATTTTAACACGTTTTCAGTATATAGTGAAAGGAGCCATAACTATAAGTGTCTGTAAATCTGGTACACATTGCTTCCCTAGATGCAATATGTGGGATTAGTCAATGCAATTGGTAACACAATGCCATTATACGGATTGAGTTTCATTAATCAGTATTTGTAAAAACAGTATTTGTACAATATTTGTAAAAACTAAGTAATAAAGAAACCCCCACTATCAGCAAATTATACCTTTATAGACAACAAAACAAAATGGGGACATTCCTGAGACATTGCTTTTATACACAGCTAGTTATAAACACTATAACACTAACCTAACCCTAACAGAAAACTTTCTGAATATTTACAATAAAAAAACTTTAACTATATTTTAAAAATGTTTTTGTAAATTAGGTTTTTCTCATCTGTCAGGTATTGTTGACTGTTGGGTACAAATTTGTCCCCAATATATGGTTAGGTAAACCCACACACACAGATAAGAAACATACTCCTTGCAAGCATGCAATGATGATGCCAAGGCTTGCACAATGCATTGCAAGCACGCAGCCTTGTTGTACCCTTGTATTATTGTGTAGTGTATTATTATTCATGTATCTATAATGCATTATTATTCATCTATCTATAAATATGTCCACAGTTTAACTAACGTATTTAGGAAGATTCTTTTTGCTTATGCAGCACTCCTTGTGGAAATGCTTAATGCACATACTTGCATTATGAATCGCATTCTGAAACATTTCAGAACACAACAGTGTATTGAAATTGAGCTTTCATAGCTAGAAGTGCTTGCCCTCATGTACTTACAGATAAAGGTTGGAACCAAACACAATGTCATAAGATGTTACATGACTTTCAGTCAATTTGTCAACATTGTCAGTGCTGTCAAATGCTACATGATGTGAAACAACATTAGCCAATGAAAACATATTTGATGTTTTATATGCAAAACAGGATTTTGGACCAATGAAATTTCACTGTGGGTGAGGCTACTCCGTAACAGAAACTAAGTGACTAACTAAATGTTCCTTAGCTCTTGGCTAGAACACGGAGCAAGTCTGACAAGAAAAATCAGTTCACTGAGGACTTGTAATATGTGTCATCTCTCTTGGTGATATCATAGACATTTAGAACCACCGAATAAAAACACTGCTCATTTTCTGTCTGGAACGAAAAGAGAACATGAAATGAACATTAAACATCTGCAAGACAGCAATCTAGAAAATTACCCTCTTTGCAATTAAAGTGGATGTGTAAGACAGCGTGACATGCTGATGAGATAAAATTTGGTCTTATTTCTGGGTTTTGTCTTCTTTTCCTTCATGTACTCCATCTGTAGAGTTGCTTTACTTAGAATTAAATAGCAGGTAAACACAGATGTATAACAAAGGAGTCATCAGGTGGCCACGAGAAACACAACTGGCATACCAGTTCAGATGGTTATGGAGGGATGTGCTTACATGTGCAGTTGCCTTAAAGGAAACTGACTATGTTTTCAAGCAAACTGAGGTAAAGGAAAATCCTAATGTACTCTCAGAATATATTGAGCTGTTGTGCTTTTATTTATACCACTAATCTAGCAGAATCAGCTATTTGACTATCAGCACACATCACACATTTTCATTACTTCTACATTTTCTGTTTCTGCAAGATTTGAGGTGGCATATCAAATCCTTTGAGATTTGAGTATATTGATAAAAGTGGCCAACAATATCCAGATTGTCACTTCATCATAATACAGCTCTAGGAAGGAGGCCAAGACATCCCTGATCCAGACAAACAAGACCATCACACTGTCCTGACTCCTTCTCAAACACCCTGGCTACACACCATGTCTGCTCATCTGCTCACATACAGTGCTGCTTGAAAGTTTGTGAACCCTTCAGACATGATTAGGTTTTGTGTAAAAAAAAATAGAATAACCTAATCAAATGTACATCCAAACCCCATTTTGTGAAGCGGACTTCCAAATAATGGACACAAACAAAAAAGGATATATTGTTACTATTTATTGAACAAATGGGGTTTCAATAAACAAATGGGAATCTAACAAAAAATGAAAATTTGACTTGTGCAGAAGTATGTGAAGCCTTTTTATTTAATAGCTTGTGGCACCTCCTTTTGCAGCCATTACTTCAACCAAACGTCTTCTGTAACTGACCAGTCTTTCACATCTGTCTTTGGGGATTTTTGCCCACTCCTCCTTACAGAACTCAGCAAGATGAGAGAGGTTGAAAGAACATCTGGCATGCACTGCCTGCTGCAGGTCTAGCCACAACATTTCAATTGGATTGAGACTTTGACTAGGCCAATCAACAGTGTGAACCTTTTTTCTTTTAAGCCATTCCTTGGTGGATTTGCTTGAATGCTTAGGGTCATTGTCTCGTTGCATCACCCATTTTCGGCCCAGCTTCAGCTCTCTGACTTATGGCAGGAGATTCTGTTCAAGAATTTGTTGAGAGGTCTAAGAATTCAAGTTTCTCTGAATAATATGGAGTCGCCCTGGCCCGGAGGCAGAAAAGCAGCCCCAGACCTTTACATTTCCACCACCATGCTTCACTGTTGGCAGGAGGTTCTTTTCCTGAAATTCAGTGTTGTCTTTTCTCCAAACATGGTGGCTTTGATTATGACCAAATATATCTATGTATGTACAGGACATACAGAGAATTGAATGTGACAGCCTGATGGATGAAGCTCGTTTAGTCTGCTGGTCCTGGCCTGGAGACTCCGCAGCCTCCTGATGGCAGCAGGCTAAAGAAGCTATGCATTGGGTGGGTGGGATCAGCTGCTATGCAGAGGGCACTTTGGTGAGACGGGTGCTGTAGATGTCCTGGAGGGAGGAGAGAGGCACACCAATGATCTTCTCAGCTGCTCTCACTATGCATTGGAGAGTTTTGGTGGCAGGACGTATTGCAGGTGCCAAACCACACAGTGATGCAGCTCGACAGGATGCACTCGATGGTGCCTCTGTAGAAGGTGCACATGATGGGGGCTGGTGCTCTTGCTCTTAGTTTGCGGAGGAAGTAGAGATGCTGCTGTGATTTCTTGGCCAGTGCAGTGGTGTTGTTCGCCCAGGAGAGATCCTCAGTGATGTGCACACCCAGGAACTTGGTGCTGCTCACTCTCTCACGGGTCACAGACCTCTCTGGTGGAGGCTTGTAATCTGTGATGGTCTGTATCCTTCGCCACAGGCTCCGTGTGTCTCTGCTGTCATTGAAGCGATGGGCTATCCCTCTGGAGTACCGTCTCTTAGCCTCTCTGATGCCACGGGACAAGTTGGCCCTAGCTGTCTTCAGGCTCGCCTCATTTCCAGCTCTGAAAGCAACGTTCCGATCCTTCAGGAGGCTGTAGACCTCCCCTGTCGGCTATGGCTTTTAATTGGCATGGACAATGACGGTTTTGGTGACTGTTACGTCTTCTGTGCATTTGTTGATGTAGGCTGTAACAGTCTCTGTGTACTCCTGGAGGTCAATGGTGCTGTTGTATGTAGTAGCCTCCAGTTTGTGGTGTAGTAGCCTCCAGTACTCCAGTTTGTGGTGTTAAACCAGTCCTGTAAAGCCTCTGAAGACCCTTCCGGCCACACTTGGATCTGCTTACGAACTGGTTTGACTTTATTAAGCAATCTGTAAGCAAGCTTAGCATGACAGTAATGTGGTCTGAGGCACCAAGGTGGGGAAGGGGGAAAGCCTTGTAAGCTCCTCTCTGGGTGGTGTAAACAAGGTCCAGTGTGTTATTTCCCCATGTTGGAAAGTCTATATGTTGCTGTATTTTGGGAAACACAATCTTTAGGTCTGCATGGTTGAAATCTCCAGCCACGATGAGAAAAGCATCTGGGTGGGCAGTCTGCTGCTCACTGATGTGCTGGTACAGTTCATTCAGTGCCTCACTCCTGTTGTTGCCGTTGGAGGTGGGAAGGATGTACACAGCGAAAAGCAGTATGGCTGTATATTCCCTCGGTAGATAGACATTTAATACCTATAAACTCCACAACTGGTGAGCAGTATTTGCAGACCACAACAGCATCGCTGCACCAGGCGTCATTGATGTAAACACAAAGCCCGCCACCGTGGGTCTTACCTCCTGTGACGACAACTCTGTCTGCACGCTAGCATGTTAGCTGGTGGAGCTGAATGCCGTGGCTCGGGACACTGTCGTTAAGTCATTTTTACGACAGTGAAATGTGGAGGGGTTTACGGTTTACGGTTGTTTACGGTTTTTGTGTTCCATAAACACAAAAACACAACAGTCCCTTACAGTTCTCTGAGATGAACGTATTAGTCGAATGTAGTCCAGTTTGTTGTCTAGGGAGCATACATTGGCCAGAACAATGGTGGGGATAGCGGGTTTGTGTGGGTTAGCCACTAGCCTAGTCCAGATCCCTTCGCGCTTACCCCTCTTCCGCTTTTTCTCTCACCGCTTGAGGCGCCTCCATTGTGGGCGAGGTGCAGGAGTGGAGGCCGAGATCTTGCAGCTCTTCGGTGTCTGCGGAGTTTAACTTAAAACGTGTTTGACTATATGCACGCTTAAGGACAGATAAATGTGACTTACAAGATGAAAAACACGAAAACACTGTTGTGCACACGCCTTCATCTTGATTAGCAATCAAGATTGTTTGACTATTTTGCACTACAGTGGTTTGGTTGGTTTCTTTATTTTATTTGATTGGTTTGCTTAACTGCTTAACACCCAAATGTGTTTCACCTAAATCGGTTACCCACTTGACTTTACCAATGCAGCTGGGGCTTCACTTACTTTTACACATACAATTATTCAATCTTTCATGTAGTTTTTTGGCTACTCAAAAAATTCCCTCTAAACATATTGTAACAGAATATGGACTCAACACAAAAGGTTAGTTCAGCCAACAGGCGTATTTATTGCACATTGATGGATTGGATGAACAGGTAAGTATGAAGACAGGTAATGTTCCAACAGATATAATATGAATATGAAAAATGTTACTGAATATTAGTCCAGGAGCTGGCGATGATGATGAGACTGATGATACAGGTAAAGCACACACTAAAAACAAACACAGAAGAACATGAAGGAGATCCAGGGAAACGAATTGGAACAGGTAAACCAGCGAGCATGGAGATGAGTCTGTATCCGTAGTTGAGAACAGATGATGTGCTAGTGTAGTGTGTGTGTGTGCTTAAATAGTGTTCTTGATAAGTGCCAAGTGCGGGTGATTAGAATTCCGGTGATTGCTGAGAGTGATTGCTTCATGTGGGTGGAGAGAAAAACGATCTCCACACTCGTGAGATAAATTGTGGCCCTCTGTCAGAGATAATATCCTCTGAAATACCAATGTTTCTGAATACCTGGTTAAACAGTGCTTCTGCAGTTTCCATGGCCTTTGGGAGTCCTTTCATGGGGATTAGTCTGCATGCTTTGGAAAATCGGTTCACAGTCACCAGGATGCATGTGTTTCCATCAGACACTGGTAGGTCTGTAATGAAATCTACTCCTAGGTGTGACTAGGGACGCCGAAGAGTGGGTAAAGGTAAGAGTTTACCTGTAAGTAGTTGTCATGGAGTTCTTGAGATGGCATACTCCTGGCATCCCCTTACGTACCTTCGGATGTTGTTTGCCATGTTAGTCCACCAGAAGCGATCTTGTAGCAGTGAGAGGGTTCTATTTGCTCCAGGATGACCAGTACCCAGAGAGGTGTGTGCCATGTGGATGAGACAAATCTGTTGACTTCTTGGTACGTATTTGTGATTTGGTGGGCACCCCGGCGGAGCAGGATTAGAGACACTGGCGTTAGGGATGTCTTCGTCCAGGGACCATTGTATTGGGCTGACTATTAGGCTGGGAGGAATGATGGGTTCTGGATTGTTAGATATGTAATTTGGAGAATATAGTCTGGATAGTGCATCTGCTTTGGTGTTTTCTTTTTCCCTGGACGATATGAGATGGTGAAATTAAAGTGGAGAAAACTGGGAGATCAGCTGTGAGTATATTGGATTTTGGCAGATTTGGAAAACATTTGTGGAAACAGTTCTTACCCCACTTCAGGACTTCTCCGGAGGACCAAGATATTGAAGGGTCATGTGAAATGAGTTATGGGCGCCCTAGTACAACTCCAGATGTAGACCCCTCCAGAACCAACAGAGAAATATCCTCCGAGTGTAGTAGACCAACTTGCAGTTTTATGGAAGCCACCACATAACATACATATCCTCGGCCTATGGGGTTCCCATCTATAGACTGTATCTTGTATGTGGTTTCGCTGATCCCCTTCTGGAGTGATCAACATACATCTGACATTTAATTTATAAAAAGCAGGTGATGATAAAATAAGAAAATCATAGTAAAACAACAGAAATCTCTGAACAGCTCAAGGGGTTCACAAACTTTCAAGCAGCACTGTAATATATGAGTGTGGCGAATCATAATGTAATAAAGGTCTTCTCACAAGGGTCAGCAAAGAGGCTCCACACTTTCTATGAAACACTTCTGAAATCACATCAGAATGTAAAATCAGCTAGGCAGATGCATCAAAGAAAGATGGATAATTGGATTGCAAGTGTCCAACACTGATTAGTTTCTCTCCAAACAAGAGTCTTACAAGATTTATTGTTTCTGTTCAGGTGAATTAAATCATGATGCTTTTAAAAGCTGGGCAGCACCTTGCTGAAGATGCAAGATTGATTTGTGAAGATATTTTAATCCACAAAGGAGATGTAACAACTGGAATGTTCTCTGCTTGAGACTTTTGAGATGAAGAGATCTCCAAAGTCTTTCAATAGCAGTGTGTTGACCATCATGCATTCTTTCTGAGATCCCAATAAAAACTACCAAATAAAAAAACATCATAGGTAGACATATATTTTCAAATGGTAGTGATTTTAGCCTGTGCAAAACTTGCCACAACAATACTTTTGTATTATTATATATATTTCAGTGATTGTGTTTTGCATTGCTAGGCAATTATTAAATTATTTTTATTGCTAAGGTGTTCTGGTTGGTTTTTAACTAGTCCAAGTAAAAAAATGCCACTCCAAAACTCTTTGTCCATTTGCAGGGGTTAGAATATTGCTTCAGAAATTAATAGCACTCCTTAACAAGCCACTTGGCTTGGAGGCACCACTCATGCCCAGAGCACAGAGTTGAACGAGTTGAAGAGATGAGTTGAAGTGACACATTCATAGTGGATGAAAGTAATACCTTTTTGGCAAACAAGCCCAGCCGGCTTTGTTCCTGCTGCCACACAGGTACTCAGACTACACATTTACAGATCTTCCCCACCTCACATCATGTTGTAGCAGAACAACAAAGCAGCATCTCTGTTATCACCACAGAAAGCTTGTGCCAGGCACAGCTGCTTATCAGCGCCATATCATTCTCTCTTCCTTAAACAGTCACAGAGACCTTATCGTCAGTTCTACCTCATCAACAGCACCACACAGCTGTCTGATTCGCTGTAATTCTGCTCTTATCGGCTGCCGAGTCAGTGATTTTTCCTCAGAGTTTCTGACTTGCCTTACCTCCTTCCCCACAATGCACAGGGCAAGCATAGCTACTCCTTTATTAGCACAATCAAACCACTTCCTGTAAGGACACAAAGGACACTATCAAAGAGAAGTCATGATATGTGCTTTAAAATTGGTTTCAAAGCAATGTTGGTCAATTACAGTATCTTCATTAAACAGGCGCATGTTCAGCATGTTCAGGAAAAGCTTTTGACTGGCTGTTGGCTGTGTTCAGAGGAGAATATAACTAGTTCCTGAAACCTTTTGAGTATTACTACACTGCTCTTATTATTTGTGCAATATTTACACTGTGTGCAGTTTGAACATGCTCCATATGCACAGAATATCTGTATTACCTACTGCAATATCTTTCCAGTTAAATAATTATCAGATTTCATTTAACATGATATAGTATTGAAGAGCATCATATATCTGGCACAAAAGCAACAAAGGTATCAGGGCCAATATATTACATTAATACACAACACTTGCACTAAACGTGCGCACACACCCACACACACACAAAAACTGCAAGCTGACACCACATGCAAAATGTGTGACAAACAGCAGCTCAGCTATATAAATATATAAATATATATATTTTACAGCAGCTGTGGCCATCTTTGTTGTGTGCAGTTACCATGGATGGTTAATAGGAATGTAATGGTACACGTATTGGTAGATACCTCGCTACTGTTTCTATGGGCCGCTATACATAAGACATCAGTCGTATTGGAGCGATGTGCAAACCCTCAGGTGCAAGTTTACTGTGCGTCTGCAACCCTAGTTATGTGCATGCACAGTATTGTGGTATCATTGAATACTCTTACTGTAAGAGACGCAGTTCAAAACACTTATGTTACATCCTGTGTCGTACGTCACGTCATGGTTTGAACTGCAAGAGGCGTTACACATTCTTCGTAAGTGGCGGTCCACCAGGCGCTAGATGTTTTGCTTTATAAAGTTTTAATATGTTTTATTGTATTAAATATGTTTATATATGTAAATAGTTTTCTTACACAAATGAATCAGTTCATCACAAATGCATCAGAAAAGCTGTGTTGAGCAGTTTTTGCTTCCACACGTGGCTTCCGTAGGGTTTTCATCCACAGTCCTGTATTTTGATGGTTTCAATACTTTTTTTTGGGCCGATTCATCTTGAAAAAAAATCTGATAGAAACCACAAACGAACACTTACATGAACATAAATGTAGTATTAAAAAATACTACCTACATTTTCATGTACCTCGCATTGTGAAGAATCGATTCCAAACATGAACAAACTTGTTGGACTTGAAGCACAAACCGATTGGCGTATGACGTCAAAGTATCGCGAGACAGCAGACGGCACTATATGCTTTAAAATCGCTCTCGTGGTACTTTACCACTTCAGGTACAAGCTCACTGACTCTCCGGTTCAGAAGTGTTGCGAATCAAGAAGCCTCTCTAAAGCTCCGAATCAAACAGCAGCACCATCGGATTTGCGCAAACTTTTGTTTGGGCATTGGTAATTGCTTCATTTCACCAGCATACAAAACATAGTTGGTAAACCAGATTTTTTTACATTGTTAATAAATTGAGGCCATGTTTGCAGATGACATTTTGAGATGTAGTGAGAGCAGGGAGCAGGTGGAGGAAAACCTGGAGAGGTGGAGGTTTGCACTCGAGAAAAGAGAAATGAGTTAGTTGTAGCAAGACCGAGTACATGTGTTTGAATGAAAGAGAGGAAAGTGGAAAAGTGAGATTACAGGGTGAAGAGGTAAAGAAGGTACAGGAGTTTAAGTACTTGGTGTCGACAGTCCAGAGCAATGGAGAGTGTGTAAAAGAGGTAAAGAAGCGAGTGCAGGCAGGTTGGAATGGATGGAGAAAAGTGTCAGGAGTAATGTGTGACAGGAGAATATCAGATAGAATTAAGGGGAAGGTGTACAAGACAGTGGTGAGACCAGCTATGATGTGTGGTTTAGAGACAGTGGCGCTGAGGACAGTGGCTGAGGACAGTGGTGCTAACTTCACAATGTTTGCATTTTACCATCATTTACATGGCCCCTCGCTGGAGGTCTGCTTCTTATTTCACTTTCATCATCACAGTGTTCACACCACTTATTTTTTGGATTTATTATTTCAGCACACACACACACAGACACACAAACACTGGTATTCCTATCATTATAGTGACATCCCAAAGGCATAATGGTTTCCATACTGTACAAACTGTATATTCTGTCATCCTAGACTAACCTTACCCTAAACCTAACCATCACACTTTATTTTCTGTTTTTTTACATTTTCAAAAAACATAATTCTGTATAATTAATGAGCTTTCTTTCCTCAT
>JAZGTJ010018125.1:0-11608 GCA_036877575.1 Botia almorhae | reverse complement strand
TAGATAAAAGCTGACTCAAATTATTTCTTTTCTCTGCCATTGGAGCACCTCAGCTCATTTAACGCGTGCAGGCTGGTTAAACTTTAAACAGGAAAGTGTACACGATTGTCGTTTAGCCCGCTTTGATCTTCAAAGAAACGCGTGGGTTCACGTGCATTGGAATCAACGCTAAACCTGCACACTGCTATTGTTTTGGACCGTGTTGTATTATTGCCGTTTATTATATGCTCGCTGTGACATCCGCTCTCGGCGGCCACAATCATTAACAGTGTTTTGGTGTCTCGTTTTACGCGTCTCTCTTCGCGAGTGGGCAAAACAGGAAATGAACTCGGTGAAATAGGTCAAATCGAAGTTCCTGTTTTACCTTACTCGGCCCTTTCTGGTTTGTGTTTGCTGCTGAACGGCCAATGAAATGCTCAAGTCAAGTCGTAATACTCTGAAAGAGAATTCAGTTATATCTGCTGTATCTTTAAATACAGAACAGCCATTGAGGGTGCTGTTTAAAGCACACGGTTAGATATGCCGCTTGCGAAGGGGTTTCAGCATCATACACTGACATACCCTGTAATTTGTTGCTTTATTTTTGTGGTTTCACTCCTTTGTGTTCACCGTTTGATATTCATTTAAAAAAAACAGTTATGTCAAATTACAGTGAGGCACTTACAATAAAAGCAAGTGTAACCTTTAAAATGTTGTGAATTTAAAATGTATGGCCCCATTTGCTACTGTGAGTGCCTTACTGTAACTGTAATTTTGAAATCAACAAGGCACTGTACGTCAATTATTTTTTGTGGCAATCAACATTATGGCACAGAAGCGTCTTATCTTGCACTGAACCCGGAATATTCCTAACAAATTGGAATAGCGCGCAGGGAAGCACTTTTTGATGACAGCATATCAACATTCCTTCTTTGACCGGAAGGCTTATGTTGAACACTTTGGACATGTGTTGATGCCGGTTAGTTTAAGAACGTGACTGACAGCTCATATAGAAAGCGTGCAATGACCTTTGTAACCTCTCCAGAGTGCCTCTCTTAGTGCTCATGTCAGTCTTCTTTAAGACATGCTTGGCTCAATAAGATGACAGCAGCAAAATCTGCAACACGACCCTACAAACAATTAGACTAATCCGACAACTTGGCACACAAAGGCATGTGTTTGTGTGCGTATGATCTCACGAGAAAGCTCCGAATACAACATCACGCACGCCCTCCTCGCTACACACGCACACAGCAGACATGTACCATAAAAAGTAAACAGACTGGCTTGAAGTGAGACACGCCCATGCACACTTGTGGCCTAATGTGCAGCAGGCACAAAGTACATTCGCGGTAGGCTGCGTGTTTTGTATGAAAAGGGGCGTTTCCTGAGCAATCATGTTTGTTTGGGGAAGTGTGCTGGGTGCAGTATTGTTGACCCAGATATAGTTTTGAGTGTACAATCTTGTCTGTCCCTCCCCCCAGCCGAGCTCTGCAGGTGCTGATAGTCAAGAGGTCCTTGCCTGGCACTGTTCCAGCCGTATAACGTGACTAAGAAAGGGGTTTCTATGCCAAGTGCATAAAATCTCTTAGCAGGTTCTAGCATAGACAAGACTCTGGATGTTTGAACACGGTGCTAACAGCCCTACAAACAGCCTGCTCAAGTATCTGAACAGTCCCTGTGGTTTTTCAACAGTTACCATGGTTACTTCTTACCCAATCAAATGACTTTAAATCCACTCCGACCCTCTGAGCTAAAGGTTCCTGCTTGTAGAGCAGGTTTGATTCCTGCACTCTGGGGTAAAAGTTTTGGGCTGTGGAGGCTGGCCCTAGATCAGTTATTTAGCACAGCTTTAACCTCAAATTCCTGTTGCACTGACTTTAATTAAACCATTTGTCAACACGACAATAAAACTTGTTCTCTTTTGTTTGGTAGGCAGCAGAAAATCCAACATGGGGAGATTTTGAGGTCATGAATACTACTTTATTTGCAGATAAAAGAGAATAGGCTAAAGCACTCCACAACCCTCATATCAGCAATTGATTAGTTGTCAGCAGTCATTAGAACAATTGAATCAAACCCAAAATGTAACACTCCCACGGTCATCTGACTTCAGACAGTACATCTGTTGTGTCTGATTAAAACACAGCTCCTTTGATCGGTTGTTTATGACAAACTTGAAAGAGACTGCAGAGCGAAGGGAAAAAGAGCAACTCTCAGATTCAATCTGAAACTGATTCAAAGTACATAGAGATCAGAGAAAGAAAAAGCAGTACAGCAGCCTTCAATTTAATAAACACCGTTAGGTCTGAATCGAGGCTTCTCTGACAAATATTGTCTTTGGAACAGATCCAACGTTTTTCCTCAAATGAATTCATGCCAAATGAAAACTCCTCCAGCCCAGAGTATTCCCAAGGGCGCTGAGAGTTGTTATGGAAAGCGGTGCGGGGAAACATGCTCTCACCGTACCCTGACGAAGTGGATACTATAATTAATTTTCTGCAAAAGTAGCATTAAAAGACAGAAAAGAGAATGTTTGGGTTTGACAGGGACAGAGCATTGCTGCCTGGGTTTCTCTGTCATGGAAACTCAACCTGCTTGTCAGCCCTCGAGTGTCACTAAATAGTTATTGAAATAAATGTGCGTGTTATTGAAGCGATATTATCACCAGCGGTTTACATCTTTAAAGCCTTTTGTCCTTCGTTCTGGCCAAGTAATATTGTTCTGATATCAGGAGTGATTTGAAAAATCTGGTTTTGATCAGAAAGGCATGTAATGACCGTGTCGTTTGAGGTAGATTGATGGAAAGTTTTCCCCTGTAATCCTTTATTTGTTGTCCTCGATTTGGCCTGACCCCTTTGATAAGGTCAGAGGTAGATATGTGTTTTGTTGGGCCAAAGTAGCGTGTGGAGTGCCTTAGGGTTCTGTCATCTAGCGCCACAGAACACCCAAAAGAATTGACCTAAAGGAATAGTTCACCTAAAAACTCTCATAAACTCATGTCGCTCCAAACCTGTATGACTCTGTTTCCATTGTGTAGCACAAGGAGAAATCTCCAAAAACTCTACTGGTCACTGTTTTCCATGCAGTTATGATGAAAAGGGACTAAGGCTCATACACTGTATTCCAAGTCTTCAGAAATCATATTATAACCGTATGTAAGACAGACTAAAATTTAAGTCGTTATTAACTGCTAACTTGTCCCTGCTAATAAATTAAAAAGAGCCCATTTTAAAGAATTATTAAGACCAAAGAAAAATTGGACATTGCCAGTCCAAGGAGAGCCAGGACGAATGTCAAGATTTTCAGTTAATAACATTTTGAATTTTTCTCTAGTTTTACACAAAGCTATTGTATGGCTTCAGAAGGCTTGGACTTTTATCATTTAATGGTGCTTTGCATTGTGTAAGCTTCAGTCAGGCAAAGCTCTTGTCTTCAAAATTTCTTTCGTTTGTGTTCTACATAGGAAAGTAATAAAGGTTTGGCTCAACGTAACATTAAGTAAATTATTCCGGAATTTTCATTCTTGTGTGAACTTTCACTTTAAATTTGTATTACCTGTTGATGTTTTCCTCCATCTAGCTCTTATTCAGCTTGCATTGCATAGCACACATTTCTGCATGCTATATGTTTATGCAGCTGCGTGCAAGACAAAGGACACGCTGGAATGATTGCATCTGTGTCAGTGTGCCTGCCTGTGCCATCTGGTAGCGGAGGTGAGGTTCTGGTTTATGGGAAGACTCATGCATCATTTAGGGGGTATTTGGAGGGGAAGAGTAGGAAGAGAACATGCACCAGTGAAAGGACCATGTCTGCCCTCCTTTAACTCGGTCAT
Source organism: Botia almorhae (assembly GCA_036877575.1). NCBI lineage: Eukaryota > Metazoa > Chordata > Actinopteri > Cypriniformes > Botiidae > Botia > Botia almorhae. The sequence continues at coordinate 7,794 of JAZGTJ010018125.1, read as the reverse complement.
TACCAGCATATGGCCAATGGCTGTTTTCCCGGCTGTGTGTCCACATGCTCTAATCCATCTATTATGAATGCAGCTATTATGAGTGATTGTGAAGGCCTGGCAACCCAGCTGGACTTCACCAACACAGCCTGAACTAGAACTGAAGAACTATAATTTATTGGCTTGAAAATCCTGCAGTTAATTCCACTGGACAAGAATTCCGGAATGTTATTGGATAGGAAATAGATATCTACTGGGTGGGAATGAGAGGCATTTTTGGTTCAGTTGACCTGGTGGTCAACTTGAAACCTTCATCACAAGTTTGTTTTGGCGTAGGACTCAAACCACCTCTCACCATCCACAATTCCTGCAGCGAAGTCACGCTGAGGACATTGATTAAACTCGCAAGACTTCCTGCTGGCAAATGTTGCCATTTAAATTCTGTGAAGAGTCTAGGCCCACATATCCAGGTTCACTGCTGGATGATAAAATCTGATCTTAATTAGTCTATATCATTTTTAGATGTGCATATGAACTGTACAACATGAGTTTAAGCGTGAGTCATGATGTACCGCCAATTTATTGAATTCTCCCAACAAGCTACGTAATAAATTATCTTTAGCTGTTCCGAAGAAGAAAGTCAAAGTTTGGAAAAACACAAGGGTAAGGACATTTATTAGTAAACTATTCCTTCATCCATCAAATCAGGATGTTCAAGAAGACTCAGAAGACTAAGAAACTGTTTGACCACATGCCCAAGACAACAGTCTAAACCTTTTCCTCTTGGTAACAGGCAAAAATTCCCACCACCTTCTCTTACACAGAAACAAAAGCCGTGTTCAAGAAGAAGAAGAAGGTCATTTATCTATAAGAAGTGGAAACCAAGTAGCAATGCGCACACACCTCTCAGATCTATTTCGCCTGTCAGTTTAGGTCTTTGCTGCAGGAACACTGGCCCTTAACAGGCCTGCAGTAGTGAAGGTCAGCTGTTGGATTGAGGGATGAAAGGTTAACAGCAATGCAAGAAGGAATGAAGCTGAGGTTTTCCTCAAAACATGCTAATTAATGGAGATGGCACAATGAAGTTGGGAGAGAAAGTGAGTTTTTGGCTTGGGACATTGTGGTAAACCATTTCACACCAGACACTGCTGCTCTCTCAGGCTGCTGGGCTGGACAATAGAGGATCGCGTTTCAAGCTACGCTTGAGGCTTATGAAATCTTTAGCAGAGTCTGCTGTAGTGTATGCTAGCTGCATGTTTGGCCCTTATTAATGAATAAGCGAAATGCTCAAGATTCTTGGCGTGACAGGTGGCATGGCAACGTTTGTTAGTGAAAGTGTTTACGCCTTGTAAATTATCACTCATTGTTCCCTCTGAAGCACAATGTAAGTTTTATAACTGGTTGAGTAAGGAATTTTTAACCCTCACTGCTTCCCAATTTCTGGTTACTCACAGCTGGAATTACGTAAAACCGAGATTCCATGATTTTAATCCATATGTTATCTTTTTAGTCATTCCCATTCCCTACCCACAATTTGACCCAACAGTTCTCGTGGTATAGAATACTGGAGTATAAGTTCTTATAAGAATAAGTTTGGAGGAGCAGAATGAAAACTAAAGCTGTCTGACCGTGCATCCGTTGGTCCCTAGACTCTGACCCTGTCCTCCACAACTCTTCCACTGTCTGTTTGATGCACTTTGACGGTCTCAGCTGAAACAATAACAGGCGAGGGAGAACTCCAGCCTTCTGTCACAACAAAACAGTAGCGTTTGGGAGAGTCTCTGTTTTTGCACAGACGAGAGGGAATTTTCATTTGTTGAGAGAAAAGGGTGTTTGACTCCATGTACTCTTTCAGAAGACAGCCAAGACAGGCTTCCAACTATGAGCAAATGTATTTTTTCTCATAAAATAGTAGCATATTTGATCACCTTTTTAAAATTGTATTGACATAGACTTGATCAATCGCTATCTTGGTGAATCTGGTCTTTGTGAAGAGAGGAAAGGGTTAAAGGAAAAGTTCACCCAAAAATGGAAACTCTGTCATTGCGTACTCGCCCTCATGTCATTGTTCATGGAGCACAAAAAGAGGTGCGATAGTGACTGATGACCTCAGTCACTATTGACTTTCACTGTATTTAAACAAACTTTGACGTTCTTTGGAAGAAACACTCACGTGGGTTTTAAATGACTTAACAATAACATAACAACAACATAACATAACAATTAAATATTCATGTTTAGGTGAACTGTACCTTTAAGGCCTCTGAATTTAAAAACACACATGGCTTCCATTAAGACCTTAGTAAAGATTTTGTGATTAAATCTGGAACTTGTGATATTCCTTATAGAAAAAATTTAACTCTTGGGCTGTTGTGGATTGTCACACACTTTGAAGTCCACCAGTAATATTGCATAATATAATATTGTAATATTGTAGTATAAAATTAAAAACAAAAGCAGTGAACAGAATGAAATATAACATCTAATTAAGGGTGTACATGTTTGGACCACGGTAGAGATTTTTTATTTGCACATTTAAGAAAGACATTCCCAGGCTGCTTGTTGACAGAACATTGAGAGTTGAAGGATATGATTATGCTCTTTATATCTCAGCTTTCCACCTGTTTGACATGCTGGTGATTTTTATGTATTTTGTATTTAGTCATTTCTCTTGGTCAAGCCCATCGAGAGCCTCTGTTTGTTTAAGACTAAGCTATTCAGGGTAACATTTGTACATGCAAGCACAACAAATACAGGTTACTGATTAAAATTCATGGCTCTGTTCCAAATAGCAGGGTAGGCAGACTATAAAAAAGACTCGTGTACTTTTTTTGTACACGAAAGAAGTCACGTGCCCATTTGGGACATGTCTAAACTTGTTGCGTCGTACTAGGTTTGTACAGGTGGGCAGTAGGGGGCAGTGTTGACTCTCTGGCCTTCTGACTGAGCTTGGTCAGTGGAGCCAAAGTTGGCCGGGGGTGGAGTTCTATCTAAAGACTTGCAGTTTCCCCATCGAGCTTTGTCATTGACTGCCCGTAAAGACGAGAGAAACATGTTCAGTTAGGGTCTCTTTCAGACTGAAGAAAAATATCATCACCACTTAGCCAAGCCAATGGTGTGTGTCTTTTATAAACAGAGGATTGATTTGACACCTGGTTCTCTCTTATAATGAGCCCTTATACCTGTATGTGTATGTGTGTGTGTGTGTGTGTGTTTGTGCTCATGCAGAGAGATAAAGTGTGTGTTTTGTTCAGCTTAGTTTGAAATGAGGGATGATACTTAGTCAGCCCCAGTAAGAGTTGTTGTGTGATTGGCGTGCTAAGAGCCCTGCAGTGCGAAATGATGATCTAAAGTAACTTCACAGCTCTGCCCAAAGGGATCAGGTGGTTGATGGTTTAAATCCAGAGTGGGATTATAAAATCACTTGGTCTTGAAATGCAGCTGTAGATTTGAGTGTGTGTGCTTTGAATTTGATATTTTCTGAGGAAGAATTTGCCTGTGTAGAACATGCTGCCATGACACAAGGGATTTTAGAGTGGTTTTAGCCTGTTGCTAATGGTGGTCTTAGCAGTCACTACCTAATGATGTTTACATGGACAAGTATATTACTAACGGTTAATGAGGAATTATAGTAAAGATTTTAAAAATGACAAGCTGTTTTTATTGCAATATATTTTTATTATATATTTTATTTATATAATCGTGCGTACTGGATTACCTTAGTTTATCCATCTGAGAGAGAGAGAGAGATGACCCACCCATAGGAATTTGAACAAGCCCCCAGAGCTCAGTACAGGAGATTTACAGTAAGAAAGTAGCAGTGCGGTGCCCATGAGCTGGGCTAATGCGGTAATGTGGTGTTTTGTAGGAGTGAAGGTCCCATAATCCCTTTACTACTGTAAACCTGGCAAACCATGGTTGTCCAGCAGCCTCTATGGCTTCTTGCCAGACTCTGACACACACACATCTGATTAAAACAAAACTAGTTCATTCAGTATGTGTGTGGGGAACACTGGTCACTTCTCTCAGTTCCTTTTCACATTTGCTATGTTTTCATAAAGATTTGGCTCTTCTTACATTAACAGAGCATGTATGTTGACTACCCAAAGGAAAACATATACATTTACAAGCTTTGCAAGATATTTAAAAGGTTGCATCAGATCTGCTCTCTATGTATTGCAAGCTGTGACACCCTCACAGGGATTTTTTTAAGTTCCTCACCCGGAATTCTTTCACCTATGGTGGGAATTCCATGGAATTTTTGTTCTAATTTGTAATTCATGCGAGCAGACCGTTGAATGCATATTTATGAATCGGATGTGGAATGATATTATCCGTGGCTTAGTTTAATGTTGAAGTGTCATTTTTCAAGAGGAAGGGAGAGACTACCCAGAGCTCTCTTTTTCCTTTCTTTGGCATTCCCGATATTCATGCTAAAGAGGTAATCCAAGAGATTTACCATTAAAAAAGAGGTGGAAAAGAATTGAACGTGCCATGTAAACTTTGAGGAGCAGGAATTGAGTAATTATGTCCGTTCTCCTGTCGTTTTTCTGTTTATACCAGAGAGGAAACCCAAAGCTTAGGCCCTAATTGTGCGGTTAGTTTATTTTATTTGTGTTACCGTACTGCTCTTTCATGTGTCGGATTAGCGTGGCTCTCTCTCTCTTTCTCACTCGGCCTCTCTCTCAACACACCACTTTTCTTAATATTTGCACATTTTGCTCCTAGCGAAGAGACACTTTTTGGCTTCTATTATAGTATTTTGATGTTGGAAAAAGATAATAAAAAAACGGGAAGGGGCCTCTCCCTCCATAAATTCAGCAAGGGATCCGTATGTTATGTCAGCATCACGTTCTGTGTGCTATATTGTTTTTGACCGCGCTCCAGAGCAGGCGGCCCGGGGCTGTTGCGGTACTCTTGACGAATGAGACAGAAATGGGCCGTGCTGTAGCTCGCGGCCCGCGCTGAGCGGGCACGCTCACCTGCCCGACCGCTTGAGCCGTTCTACAGCGCAGTTATTCAATCAGGCTACAGGAAGCTTATGGATGCTGAGTGGAGCCTATTTTCTATGTGGTGGGATTTTGGTGGAAAAGTTTTGTGTGAGAGCGAGAAATTTATTGACCCTTCACTATTATTGACCCTTAATGGGCCTCGCGTTAAAATGTTCCTACCCTATCCTTAGCCTAAATTATACTGAAGTTATTTAAAAATAGTAAAAATATTTGCCAGGGCATTTATAATAGTGACACAAGGCACACATAAAAGATCCCTTCTGTTTATTTTTTTCCAGTTAATAATCTGTATCGTATAAGACTTTATCATCTGATAACATTTGACAGGCATCTTTTTTAATGCTAATTTGCAGTAATTGTTTTTATTCTGCCTTCCCAATTTCCTTAAATTACAAGCACCCAAATCATTGTATGGCTGCATGTGGGTGTGCGTTTATGCCAAGCAGCAGGACAGAGGAGCAACGGTATCCCACAATTCACTGTGATTGCTAGTGTGATTCTATGGTGCCACAGTGCAGCCCAGCAGGCCTCAGACAGCGGTTATCCTCCCAGCCCAAGTGTACATGTCGTTAGTGCTGCACATCCGCCCACAGAGGCTGTGTATCCTGCTCTCGGGTCCCCAAAGTGACTGATTACCCCACAGCCAGATAAATGCTAGGTCTTCAAACCACATGATCACCGTGTATAAGCTTGCAATGTCATTAGATGCACGTACATGTATGATTTTGTGTGGTGGAGTCAGAGATGGTTTTGGATGGACGCGTGTTTTGGGCAGATGTTGGTTAAATGCTGGTTTTCTTGCAGAGTGCCCTTAACCCTAGAGGACCGTGAATCACTCGCACTGAGTCAGCAACAGGCCTGTCTAACTAAAAGCGGCTCCGATTTCTCCCTCTGTCTCTCTTTCTGTCACTTTATGTCTCTGTTTCACATACAGTGGCCCCAAAATGATATTTAAGCCTCGCTGTCTGTCTGTCTGTCTCTCTCATCACAACAACATCAAAACAAGTGGCATTTATATAAAGAAATTTAAGCATTCAGACTTTGTTGGTTGTCCATCGTTAATGAAACACACCCATAGTTATGTTAATTATCTACACCTGTGGTTAATTACCTAGGATGACACCTGTGTGAACTGCAGGGAACATACATCAACTGAAAATGACCTTTAGACCAGTTGGCTAAAAATAATGGTAAAAATGGCTATGCAAAGAGAAAAGATCTTGCATCATTTGTTTGCACATGCCCCCAGGTTTCTAATGCAATGAAATATTTAAATGTTGTATCTAGATACTTTTGTGGGCCACTGTATGTGACAATGTGTGAAATGTTGAAATGTGCTGTTATTCCCAACAGGGGGTACATGCCCCCCACGGTCTAAAATTTCACGGTCTAAAAAGTTGACTTTGTTGTCTATAAAACATTAGTTAAATTATATGAAAATTATTTATCAATTAAAAAAAATATATAAGAGATTAATGGCCTAAATAACACACACACACACACACAGGGTAGAAACTAAATGTAAAATATACTTTTTAAAAAAAACAGATTACATTTTATTATAACGTAATTATAATAAATAGAATATATATCTGCAATAATTAAATGCAATTAACCTGTAGGGAGTACATAAGACTAACACTATATTAACACTATATTAACACACTTTGTGCAAATGAGATTTGTATAAAGGGTGTATTTTCATTTAGGCATAAAGTACAATTAAACCATTGCATATTAGTGTATGAGTGAACTTTTAGTGTACAGTAAGTTGTAGTTTGTTTTCACTGTACAGTACTGTATTTTTTGTGTTTGTTGGTGTGTCCAACAATGGGTGTGGGACAGACAAACGCTCTACAGATGTGGCCTCTCTCTCCTTTTCTTTTCACCTCTCACTAAAATTACATTTAAAAGAGACATCCATACACATATGCAATTTTTTTCAGTTTTTCTCTCTCTCTTTTTCTCTCTCTCTCTCTCTTTCACTTCCCCACTACCGTTGAGCATTTTTCAACAGAAAGATCACAATACATGGAAAAAGGACATACTTCCCTTCGCTGTTAGTCATTAATGTTCTTTGAAGTCGTCTTTGGGCTGGTTCAAACGAGCACGGCACTGTCTCTAGTGTACGAGGATCAAGGCAGCTGGATCGCAGTAGCTTCTGACCGTGTCCCCCAACATAAAAAACAAAAGCGGCAGAGGGTGAATGAAATAAAAGGAGCCCTTAAGTGCAAACACACGCTCGCATGGCTCTACGATGTTCGGGACGTCTGAAACGAGAGCGCACGCCAGAGGTCGGAAGGTCACCGCCGTGCCACGTTTGAGGTCTGTTTACTACATTCCTCACAGGTTACTGCTGTGGTTCTAACTGGACTTAGTGGTAGAAGAAGGAACTCCAGATGAAGTCACATTGGTGGAGACCTCCAGTTCACCCAAAGGTTTGTGTTTGTGGCAAAGTTCACCAAAAAACGAACGTTCTGTCATCATTTGCTTCTCTTTCATGTCATTCCAAGCAACGTTCCATTTTTGCGTGGAACACAAAAAGAGAAATTCTGAAGAAAGATCTGGTCTTTTTTTCCCCATGCAGTTACAATTTATGGGCATGGAGCTTTTAAACCTCAAAAAGGATGCAAGAGTGCTATAAAGGGACCATAAAAATAGCCCATCTGCCATGGCATGTTACTGAGAATTCATGGGAGAAATAATGATGCCTGATTTGCAAATTAGTGTTCAAAATGGTCTCCTTCCCAAATTCACAACACTATGTTTATAATAATGATTTATAATTTAAGCTGCCAGGTCC